>JAJPUD010001479.1:273338-339702 GCA_023553655.1 Myrmecobius fasciatus | reverse complement strand
CCCCCCCCCCCCCCCCACTTCTCTCTCTCTCTCTGTCTCTTCCCTCTCTCTTCCTCTCTCTCGCTCTCTTTCTCTCTCCCCCGGACGTCGTCGTCGCCGCGGCGGAGGCTGCCGCTGCAACCCCGACTCCGGCTTTGGAGAAAGCCAAGCTGCGGATTCAACTGCCAGGATCCGGATCCGGAGGAGAGCTCGCTATGGAGAGAAAGGCTGGCTGTTTAGAAACGCGCACACACATATACACACGCTCACACACATTACCTAGAGTTCCTTATATAATAAACCTAGGATTTATAATACATTTACAAATCTAATGTTGCGACCTAGTCATTTCCCTGCACGCTCCAACGTTCACTAAGTCACAGGCGCGCGCCCGCGCCGTTCACAACATATATAGAAATTACGCTCAGTAAACACTTTTCCTGTAAATAATTTTCCTAGTTCTGTCCGGATTCTGAGAAACTACACTACGTATTCCCACATAGTAACAATCGTTTTAATATCCCGCAAGGACCAATTATCTAATAATAATATTATGAAGCATTAAAAGGCAAAACAGTAAACCTGAGTAAATTGGTTGTACGAAAAGATATAATTCTAGGCTTCACTTCTATTATACTGTGATAAAATATAAAGATCTAGGGACTGGAATTAGTGGCTTTTCTCCTTCAGAACTTTTGGAATGCTAGGGTTCTAGATTTCTTAAAAATTTTGAGGAAACACTGGCACAGACAGATAACATAAAATACCTTTAGGTAGTGAATGTTCCCTTTGTAGCTGGTGTGGGTTAGTGTGAGGATACTAAGACAAGTGATTTCAGAAAGAGTTAGCCATATTCCCTTTGAACTACTGTCTAGTGTTAAGATTATATATTATCCTTCCTACTCTCATATTGTCTTATCATTAATAAGTAATTATATGTTCGTATTTATTTATATTTACATGTTTCTATATTTGGCTCTAATGGATTTAGGATTACTTATCTGTGCTTCCCACCCCCCCACCCCCACCCCCACTTTCCCTTCTCTCCCATTCCATTGTAACCAAAGATAAGGTTCTGGGTTTGATTTTGATTTTTAAAGATATCTAAGGCTAAAGAATCAAAGATGTGCATGTTAAAACAGTATCATAGGTGTCTTCTAGTCAAAGTCCCTCATTTTCTAAATGCAGATAGTGAGGGACCAAGAAGTTAAGAGCCTTGCCCAAGTCAGACTAAAAGCAAGACTAACAGTTTTATTCAACTCTCTTAGGCCAGAATGATTTGCTGTTTTTGAGGAAAGAGGAAAATTTTACAATAAATGCATATCCATAGGATTAGTGTTTGACAAAATTTGACCTAAAAATTGGCCATAACTCAATAACATATAAGAACAAAACAATGGTAATCTTTATAGTATTCAACTTTGTCTATCATTCAACAAAAATATTAATTTGCTCCTCTTTTATTTATTTGGGAGGAAGCATATAACATTTTAAAATAAAATTATTTCAAATTATGAACTATTCATCTGAAATACATTTTGGTTACAATGTTAATATTTAATTAAACGAATTAGATTTTCTATTTAAGTTTAAGTTCCTGGCCTTAAAAGTCCATGGCTCTACATTTTTTTTTTAACACTAAAAAATTGCTGCTTCCTTTTCAGTGTTAAAGAAAAAGATGACCAAAAAAAAAAAAAAAACCCAACCTTGGCAATCAATTTTATTATTTAATAATTTTATAATAATCAATTTATAATCATTTAGTCATTAAAATTAATAATATATTGTGAGCTTCAATTAAAAATCCAAAATTATTTTTAAAAAATTATTTCAGTGACCTAAACAAAATAGCAACAAAATGGGGGGAGAGATAGAAGATGAGGGTGGGAGAAATGTAATAGTGTTCAAAAATGCATTTTTAAATAAATAGTGTTGTGTTTTTGTCATGTCTAAATCACTAAAATGGAAAAATACCATCCTTGTCCCCCAGGGGTTTACAATCTAAAAAAGGCAACATGGACAAGAGGAAAACATAGATAACATATGGACTACAAACTTGACTGATAAACAGGGGGGAAACATACATATAGATGAGATTGCTTTTTGCATTTACTTAAGGCAAACTATTCATGGTATGTATATAAAGTGTTCATTGAGGTGATATATCACAGTATTTGAAGATCACATAGTTGAATTCCATCCCTACTTACAGATAAGGACAATGAGTCCCAGAGGAGTGAAATTACTTGCCCCAAATCACAAAGGTAAGTATGTAATAAAGCAAATTCAAATCTAATATTTGTGATTCCAAAGTCAGTGTTCTTTCCAATATACAGTCTCTCATGAATAGATTAAACTGGAAGACACATTGCCAGTGGAAGTTGGAAATTCCCAGATTCTCCTGGTAAAAAGTCATGATTGTAGCCATTACTTCAACACTACAATAAATCTTTAAGCTATCATCCATGTAAATACTTCATCAGTGCATATTAACCCATCTACACCTCATTCTATGTGGTCCTATCCCTTTTCTCCTAATCAATCCCCATATAAGATCTCAAGAGGCCACCTTCTAGGTCTAGTGGACTTGTGCCACTCAAATTGTCCATTTGATTAAACCTTGTATTCTATATGATGAGTCAATCTTATTTTACAATTTTATTTTTTTTCCCTTGAGAATGTCAATTAGACCATCATTTTGCATAAATCATCATTGGAATTATACTCCAATTTAATTCATGGCCATAGTGAATGGAAAAACAACTTTCTTGGAGTTCCTTGCCTTTGCAGTTACATACACATACAAAATTAACTGATTTGAAGCCTACACCTTATAAGTAAGCCAGAAATTACATTCAGAATAAAAATTTAGTGTTACTTGGTGATATGTAGAAATTATTTCTACAATCTATGCAAAGTATGAAATGGCTCCATAAATTTATATTTTAAATCGCTATAACTGTAAGCATTTATGAATCCCATCTAGTGAAGATTTGGCACTAGTTAGCTTAATCCATATCAACAACCAAACCAAAATGGTCATTTTGGGTTATTTGATGGTCTACCTACAAGAATCAAACCAAACATGGCGATTATGACATTGCTTTTTCATTTTGTGCTGTTCAGACTTAGAGACATAATAACATATCATTAAAAAATTATAACATTTCACATTATACAAGGGAAAATGCTTTTTCAGCATTCCAAAAACAAAACCCACCAACTTTATCTTCCTTATATACAATGTATTCATATACAATGTACTTATACTATTTTGCTAGTTGTTACACTTAACATTTCTGAAAATTCACGAGCAGGCTCAGTAGGAGCAACAACAATACCTGAATGTGTGGCACTTAGGCAGCTATGAATCTTTCAGTTAGATTTAACATGCCTTAAGAAAAATTATTCTTCCTAGTCTCTAAAGCCAAAACAAAGTAGAGTTCTAAACATGTTCTCTAGGCACACACTTTTTAAGAAGTTTTTATTACAATAATAACTTTTAATGCACATTTCCTCTTTGTCTACAGATCTGACACTTATAGTATTAATGTTATCAGTCTTCATATATGATATGGTTAGTATTAAAGTACAGTCACTTTTTAGGCATCTTTATCATAAAAGCAAAGGAAACATATTTCCAGGGTAAGGTCTTCCTTAATAAAATTTAGTGGGTTAATCTGTCTTCCTATACTAAATAGTAAATGCATTCTCCTCTTTTGCCAATCTTCTGTCTACTCTTATATGCTACACTTAAACTTTTTTATCTTGGAAGCCTCTATCAAAAGTTACTGCTGTCTAAGACATCTTTGCTTAGTGCTCATAAAGAAAAAGGATTTTCCTAATAATATATGGGATAGATATTTCAAAAGATTAAAGGCTAGTAGGAGTCTCCTTTATAAAACTACAAGGGTGAATTTAAAATTATTCCACTGCCACTATCCCTCTAATTTCTCTATTTTCTATTCCCACACATTCCCTCCATCTTCTACCATTATCTTGCCTATCACTGACCTGAGTTTCTGTATTTCAAAACTGTATGTCTACCTCTATACCATCCTGGAACTTCTCTCAGAGCCTGAGACCTCCTAGCCCCTTGGACATCTTAATATCCCTTTTGCTTGCTTACCCAGAAATACTCCACAAGACCTGTCCTCCTTTTCTCATTAGTGAAGTCCTGCTAAAGCTTTTGTTTTTTGGAGTTGACCAGCCTCCTTTCGTTCCTTTCCTGTACCTGTTCCTGACTTTTTGCCTGTTCCCTCCCCACCAATGTCCTCCCTTCAGGATATTTCCATCCTTCTCCTTTTTTAGTTGTATGTTTGTATGTATTGTGTTTACCCTTTAGAGTGTACATTCCTTGAGGGCAGAGACTGTCTTATTTGTCTTTGTATGCCCAGAATTTAGTACAATGGCTGGAATTGGTAAACTCTTAATATATCCTTCCTTTCTTAGTTCTTTCCACTTCTCCAAAAGTCTGTCCAAAGAAAATTTGGCTAAAACTCTATTTTCATCTCTAGATCAGTCTGTCATATCTCATATTTGTCTATAAGTCATCAGTTTTCTTTCATTCCCTTGCCTAGTCCAGCCTTTTGCTATTTCAGTGATATTGATGAGTTGCACGAGAAAATACAATCAACTAGTTATAGTCCTGCAAACTCTGAAAAACAAATCAAGAGCCAGCTTAAGAAACCTGATAAACAGGCACAGGTTGAAATGATTGCCAATAAAATATATTCTCTCTCTCTCTCCCTCTCCCCTCCTCCCCTCTATCTGTTTTTCCTTCTCTCTTTCTGTCTCCTCCCACCAACTTACACATATAGAGCATGATATACATAGATAGTTATGTCATATATATCTATACATGTATATAAATATATGTGTGTGTGTATATGTCTACCTAAACATTTGTGTGTATATCATTATGTGTGTGTATGGGTATGGGTGTAAATATATTTAGGACTTCCTTTTCCTCTATATAAGCTCCAACATTTGGAGATTATCTAGACTGAAAGTTCAGATGCCACTCACAATATTGACCTCTTCTATTAAAAATGGCTACCTTGAATTTCAAACATTCTTCTGTGACCTCATATCCTGTTTCCCAACCCCCATTCCCAACCTCAACTTCTGGTTCTACCTGTCTTCTGTGACTTCATCCTGCAGAATTGCAATTGAAGAAAGAATTTCACTTACTTGAGTTTAAGGGGTCTTAACAGCCCACTCCCTTCCGTAAGTTAATTGGGGAGGGGGGTTACTATATCTCCAAATTCAATCATTATGGTTTTCCCAGGCCAAAGACCCTTTCCATGACATCATCAACTTCCTTAGATCGAAGCCAATGGATTCTATCCAATATGACTTCTCCAGATTAGAGTTAACAATGTTTGGTGATGGGAATGGGAAATTCCACCTGTTTGCTACCCCTAGAACTTAAAGACAAGAATCATTATTCACCCAATGCTACAAAGGCAGACATTTTGCCCCCATAGTCTTCTTTCTTCTTTCCTCAGGCAATGGCAGATCCGAACTCCTCAGCAGTAGATCTCCCAAAGGTGATGGATCAGAAGATAAAATGTCTGAGCAAACAAAAGAAATCCTTGCTGGGCAGTGTAGCAGCAATCAAAACCTTGGCTGGTATTCTTCGAGGTTGCTATGGCCCTTGTGGCAGACTAAAGTTCCTGGTGACATCTCAGGGAAAAACTGTCTGTACGGGGTATGCAGCCACAATCCTTGGAGCCTTAGAACTAGAACACCCAGCAGCTCAGCTCCTCCGGGAAGCAGCGCAGACCCAAGCTGAGAACAGTGGGGATGGCACCACCTTTGTTGTTCTTCTGGTTGATGCCTTGCTTGAGCAGGCTGAAGCCATGGTGCAGGCAGGCCTGCCCCACTCTTGTGTCCGTGAAGCCTATGCTATGGCAACCAATGAAGCTCTGAAAATACTGCCCACCTTGGTTGTCTGTTCCCTCGATTCTCTGGAAGATCCAGCTTTGGCCCTCCGCTCTGCAGTATATACCCACTCTCTCTCCCATCCTGAGTACTTGGCAAAGTTGGTGACTCAGGCCTGTCAGGATTCGAGGGATCCTGATGGAAGCTTTAATCCTGAACGCTTGGCAGTGTGCTCAGTGCCTGGGGCAGGTCTAGGGGATTCAAGCCTGATACCAGGATTTGCAGTCTATGGAGCACCCTGTGGGAAGATTACCGTTGTGCTTGGAGGAGCCAAGGTGGCACTATATTCTTGTTCCTTTGGCCCTGTTAGTCCCCATACACCTTCTAACACTCACCTTACTTGCCCTGAAGACTTAATTAACTACAAGAATGGAGAAGAAAGAATGTCATCCACACTAGTGACCCAGCTTGCTTCTAAGGGTATCAATGTGGTGGTGGTATGGGGACAAATAAATGAGATTAGTCTACTGCATGCTGATCAGCATGGCATCATGGTCGTGCAGGCCAAATCCAAGCGGCAGGTGGTCCAGCTGAGCCAAATCATGGGTATAACTATGCTGCCTTTTTTGATGCCTCCCCTTGTAGCAGGGCAATGCCTTAAGGTATATACAAAGGAAATGGCACTGGGATTGGCTGTGGTGTTTGAATGGGATTACTTATATGCATCTGCTTTCACTGTGATTCTCCGGGGATCCACGACTGAAGGACTAAAGGGAGCTGAACAAGCTGTTCATCATGCCATAAAAGCCTATGCACAGCTGAGTCAGGACCCCCGATTGCTACCAGGAGCTGGGGCAACAGAACTGGCTCTAGCTAAAGAACTTTCAGAACTGGCAAGTCAATTGGAGGGGCCCAATGGTCCTGGGATTCTTGCATTTGCTAGGGCTCTTAGGTCACTTCCTGTAATCCTAGCAGAGAATGCAGGCATACAAGGGGCAGATATAATGGCACAACTTCAGGGACATCACCAGGTTGGGAACATGGTTATGGGAGTGGGGGATGAAGGGTCAATAAATGTAACCCAGGAAGGAATATTTGACCCCTTCATTGTCAAGACCCAGGGACTACGGGTGGCAGCTGATGTGGTATTGGAACTAATGACTGTAGATGATATCCTGATTGCCAAGAAAAGTGGGGAGTTTATCCACCCAAAGGACAGTGATAGTGAATCAAATAATCTAAAACACTACCCAACCTCCCTCAATAACAACTAACTCTTGGAAGAAATAAATTGGCAATTCCCTCAATAAATGGAGACCGCCAAAGAGGGCAGTACCACACCCAAAATGAATTGTGTACCTCATTTATTCCTTCCACATTTTGTGCCACTAAGAGCACATATTCTAGAGAAGGAAGGAAGGAAGAAAACATAGAAATATTTGTTACCTTTCTCCCAATTTAGTTCTTCCTTTCTCAGTCCCCAGTGTTTGCTCTTTCACTTCTCAGTCTTAGAGCCTCCATTCCTCCTAGTTTGCAAAGAATCAATAACTCCAATTCTCTCCATCAGACTTTGTTTCTTCCTCAGATTTGGGACATACTTAATTTCAATGCAACAAGACACTACATCTGCAAAATGTAGACACTGAACTAGATGTTCTCAACTCCTAGCTATAAATGCTATGGCCTTTTAAAGTATTTACTGGATGCCTATTATGCACTATGCACTGTATAGGTGCTGTAGGGTTGCAAAAGAAGCATATAGGGTTTTTGGCTCCAGGTTCTTATAATCTAGAAGGAGCCACAAATCATACACACAGATAGAGTGCAATACCAAAAAACCCTAATAAACTGAAAAACTGAACCTTCCCTAGAAAGGATTTGGATCTGTAGAAAAAATGAGAATTATCCAAAACCTCTCCCTCATATACATAGTTCTTATACAAGTGAAAAATAAAATGGAAGTACTTCAAAGGGTTAAAAAGAGCACTCACAGGCAGCTAAAGGGCTGTAGTTGGTAGTGGGGAGGGACAGCCTGACCTGCTTTTCCTTGGTAACAATGGAGGGTAATGAGCTAATTGTATGTACTGAAGACTCAGAGCTTTAGTCTCAACTGTGGATTATCTTCTCCTTACTCCTAATGGTGCCTCCTCTTTCCCCAGACATCTAGTGCCTGGTCCCTGTAGAGACCAGAGGATTGCTGTAGAGCAAAGACATTTAAATTCTCCATGTTCTATGATTATCCTTATCCTAATCTTGACCTTCATTCATCCTTCTTAAATTTTAAGTTTTTGAATCTTATCCAAGCATCTCAAAGAATCCAAGTACCTACAGACTTGAGAATGAACTACACAGTGTAGTTATAGTGGTAGTAGTAGTAGTATCAATAGTTCTTCCTTTTCTCCTCCTCCTCTCTTCTTCCTCCTCCTTTTTTCTTTTAGCTATGCTTTTTCCTCAACTAACTTTAAAACCAAACGCAATGTGTGACCCTGGGAAAGTCACTTAACCCCAATTTCCTCAGCAAAAAGCAAAAAACAAACAAACACACACAATTCAGGGTTTATATATCCAGGAACTTTTTCTGTAGAAAGTGATTATAAGTAGATTTGTCACTAGCTGTTTAGTCTTTCTCAAATCTCTAGCTCAACTACACAGCTCCTGGATATTTCTAATACCAGCTACTGTAAGTAACATAAGCAGGCAGGAAAGCTGGCAAGGAGCGCTACAGGAATAAAAATTGAAATGACAATTTCAAGGTCCACTGTAAGGAGCGGGCTCCCTGTTATTGATTAGGTGGTATGGTAAGAATAATTCAAAATCTTGGAAGCAAAATGCTATTGACAACACTATTGAGGAGACGTAATCCACATCAAATATCACTGGTAAAGATTTGATATCCAAAATATATGAAGAATTAACATAAATATATAAGACTTAAGAATTCATCCCCAAGAGATTAAGTGCACAAAGGATACAGTTTTCAAAAGAACAGCAAACTATGCAAAAACGTGATACAAATCTCTAATAAGAAAAATTTATGTTTTAATACTCAGGGTTTCATCTCACATTGTATGAATGGGCAAGACAGTAAAATAGCAGAAACCGTTGAAGTTGATGGTTTATAAATAAGTAAATATGCCAATAGGCTACTGGTGGAGCTATGAATTGATCCAAACATTCTGAAAAACAATTTGGAATTTTGTGAGAAAAGTAAGTAAATTATTCATATGCTTTCAGAAGGCAGCACATAAACTTTAAGAGATCAAACCTATATATTTTTAAAATAGAAACCATATAAAATATTAGAAACCAGAGAAAAATAGGAATAGCTTTTTTTTGTGGTAGCAAAAGAATGTAAGAAAGATCCTTTGTTGGAGAATGACTGAACAATCTATATTTTATGAATGTAATCAGATTTTTATGTAGTAAAATGGTTGAGGTTGGAAAGGGGGACCCCAAAAGATTGGAGCCATAGACTGGTGTTGGGAGGTATCTCAAAAGAATTTGCAGTCTTGACCCATCTCCTTAGCCAAGGGGCAAAGTTTATTATAATTGTAACCCCATTGCAAGCAGCTGAATTTCCAAAAGAAATTAGCAGAGTGTGGATAGAGTATCAGCCCTGAAGGACCTGAGTTGACCAAAGACATTAAACACTTCCTAGCTGTGTGAGGCTGTGCAAGTCACTTAACCCAAATTGCCTCAGCAAAAATAAAATAAATTCAGCAGAGAAACAGAAGCAAATATGTCCTCTTTTTAGACACATGTATCCAGCTTTCTATCATAGACGTGCTAATTCTAAGACTTATAGGTAGGAAGGAGGAGTAGTATCAGGAATTAGGTTCTCAATAACATTATCAGTCAGCACATTATCAGTCAGCAATGACTTGAGGAGTGATCTCCAAAATCAGGAAGATTGTCAGAACAATAGCATTGCTGGGGGGGGGGGGGTAGGAGGGGAGACAAAGCTAGAGAATTTTGGAATCAGATTGCCAGAACAGAAGCTCCCCAAGGTCAAGGGACCCCAAAACTACACCATATTTCCCTAGAAGATATACCATATTAAAATGATTACTGAAGAATTCAAAGACACATGTGAAGAGTTGTATGAACTGATACAGATTTAAATAAATAGAATCAGAAAAATAATATGCTTAATGACATAAGAATGTAAATGAAAAGATCAGTAAAAGGAAGCTGAAAAATAATCATCCCTTTCTCTTTAAAAAAAAAAAAAAAAGGAGGCTCTTGGGCAGAATATTGACTATGTTGCAAGACTTCCTTACTCTATCCTTTGTATTTTATTTAATTGACTTTTCTTTGTGTATAAAGAAAGTTCAGTTTGGAGATGTTCACATTGGGGATTGATTTCCAGAAATAAGTATGATGCAAAAATGAAAAGCATTGATAAAGCAAAAAAACTAAGGTCAGAGTTGAAAATAAGTTTGCAAAGTCCTTGCACCATAGGTTATCAGAGTTACTAGCAACACAAAGCTAAGAGAATCAACTTTGGGGAGAAGATGAAATGTAATGGGAATAAGCTAAATACAAATTTCAAAAATCAACTTTACAAGTACAAGATAGGATATATTTCATTCATTCACTCATTCAGAGGAGCAAGCAGAAATAAATGCAATGTTTGCAAAGCCAGTTAGTGGTTCTTCTGAGGGGGATCTGAGGGGTTTTAGTAGGCTGGAAACTCATTATGAGTCAAAATAGCAATATGGGAATAAAAGATCAGGAGGAGGAGGAGGAGGAAAAGGAAGATGGAAGATGGAAGATGAAGATGATAATGATGATGATTTAGGAAGTACATTGATGAGTTGTAGAATATCAACAATGCACCCAAGGTGATGAAGAGATAATTCAAAATAGTAGTTGAAGGAACTAAAATGATTTAGTTTGGCAAAAAGAAGACATAAGCAATATATATGACAATTGTCTTCAAGCATTTTGGGAAATGTCACATGTTAAGTAAGATTTGATTTGTTCTGTTTGGCCCAGATAACAGACCAAGGAATAATTGAACAGAAATTACAGAAAAACAAATTAGAAAAAGTGTGGAATAGTTAAAGCTATCCAAAAATGGAATGCACTCTCCAGGTCCTTCCGTACTAGGGGTCATTAAGCAATGACTATGTATGGGATAAACTGAGTGAAGACTTCTCATGGGAATATGGCCTTGAGATTTTAATAATAAGTTGAGCTATAGCTAAAAAAAATTTAAAAAGCTGGTGTTTCATTATCTTGGATGAACGATTCTTCTCCTGTTTCCTACCACCTCTTTATTAGCATTTAAGTTCTTCTTTTAAAGATGATGATGGCATTTGGGAATCTATCTGCCGAGGAAAAGTCAGGAACTATACGAACTAAACTACAAAACACTTTCCACACAAATAAAGTCAGACCTAGTCAATTGGAAAAACATCTAGTGTTCATGAGTAGGCCGAGCAAATATAATAAAAATGACAATACTACAAAAACTAATTTACTTATTTCGTGCCATACTAATCAAACTCCCAAGAAATTATTTTACAGATATAGAAAAAAATAGTAGCAAAGTTCATTTGGAAGAACAAAAAGTCAAGAATTTCAAGGGAATTAATGAAAAAAAAAAGGCTGATGAAGGTGGCCTTGCTGTACCAGATTTAAAACTATATTATAAAGCAGCAGTCATCAAAACCATTTGGTACTGTCTAAGAAAGAGTACTCGATCAGTGGCATAGGATAGGATCGCAGGACAAAGTAGGCAATAATTATAGCAATATAGTGTTTGATAAACCCAAAGACCCCAGCTCCTGGGATAAGTACTCACTATTTGACAAAAACTGCTGGGAAAATTGGAAACTAGTGTGGAAGAAATCAGGGCTTGACCCACACCTAACACCACATACCAAGATAAGATCTAAATGGGTTCATGATCTAGATATAAAGAGTGATATTATAAGCAAATTAGAGGAACATAGTATAGTTTACCTCTCAGATCTGTGGAGATGGAATAAATTTATGTCCAAAGAAGATTTGGAACTCTTAACTGAACATCAGATAGATAATTTTGACTATATTAAGTTAAAAAGTTTTTGTACAAACAAAACTAATGCAGACAAGATTAGGAGGGAAACAACAAATTGGGAAATCATCTTTACATTTAAGGGTTCTGATAAAGGCTTCATTTCTAAAATATATAGAGAATTGTCTCATATTTATAAGAATTCAAGCCACTCTCCAACAGATAAATGGTCAAAGGATATGAACAGATAATTTTCAGATGAAGAAATTAAAACTATTTCTAGTCATATGAAAAGGTGCTCCAAATCACTATAGATCAGAGAAATGCAAATTAAGACAACTCTGAGTTACCACTACACACCTGTCAGATTGGCTAAAATGACAGGAAAAGATAATGACGAATGTTGGAGGGGATGTGGGAAAACTGGGACACTAATGCATTGTTGGTGGAACTGTGAATGGATCCAACCATTCTGGAGAGTAATTTGGAGCTATGCTCAGAAAGCTATCAAACTGTGCATATACCCTTTGACCCAGCAGTGTTTCTATTGGGTTTATATACCAAAGAGATCTTAAAGGAAGGAAAGGGCCCCACATGTGTAGTAGCTAGAAACTGGAAACTGAGTGGATGCCCATCAATTGGAGAATGGCTGAATAAATTATGGTATATGAATGTTATGGAATATTATTGTTCTGTAAGAAATGATCAGCAGGATGATTTCAGAGAGGCCTGGAGAGCATGAATTGATGCTGAGTGAAATGAGCAGAACCAGGAGAACATTATACACAGCAACAAGACTATACGACATCAATTCTGATGGACATGGTTCTCTTTAACAATGATGTGATTCAAACCAGTTCCTATTGTTCAGCGATGAAGATAGTCATATACATCCAGAGAGAGGCCTGAGGGAACTGAGTGTGAACCACAACACAGCATTTTAATGCTTTCTGTGAATATTTCCCTGCATTTTGTTTTCTTTCATAGGTTGTTTTTTTCCTTCTCTTTCTAGATCTGATGTTTCTTGTGCAGTAAGATAACTGTATAGATATGTATACATATATTGGATTTGTCATATAATTTAACATATTTAGCATATATTAGATTACCTGTCATCTAGGGGTGGGGAGTGGGGGAAGGAGGGGAAAAGGTTGGAACAAAAATTAAAAATTTTGCAAAGGTCAAAGTAGAAAAATCACTCATATGTTTTGTAAATAAAAAGCTTTAAAAAAAAAAAAAAAAAAAAGGAAAGAAAAAGAAATGACCAGCAGGACAATTTCAGAGATGTTTGCTTTTCTCTATCGATGTTTGCTTGCATTGTGTTTCCTTTCTCTGATTTTTCTTTCTTGTAGATATGATTTTTCTTGCACAACAGTGATAAGAGTGGAAATATGTATACGTATATTTGATTTGTCAAGTATTTTAACATAATTAACATGTAGTGGATTTCCTGCCATCTAGAGGAGGGGTGGGGACTGGTGGGGGGGGGGATTTGTAACAGAATGCTTTGTAAGGGTCAATGTTGAAGAATTACCCATACATATGTTTTGCAAATAAAAAGTTTTAATAAAAAAGAAAAAAAATAAAGATGATGATGGCTTTGGGAATTCAGGTAACAGAATTCTCTCATCCAGGAATACCTGCTTATATAATAGTTCTCTAGGGAAATTTAAATTAAGAGTTTGTTATTTACTAATATTTTGTTTCTGGAATAGACTTCCGAGTTTAGTGTGGTCAGGGGAGTGTGGGGGCTTCTGGTGTATTTAATCTTGGGTTTTGCAATCTGTGCTTTGTACTACTTTACTGAGGACACTTTGTCTGTTAGGAGTTGCCTTTCTCTGGAAATAGTAATAAATCATAAAACTAAAAAAAAAAAAAAAGAAATAGTAATAAATTCTTTTTCCTATCCTGAAAGTCTCTGATTGTTTTTGTGGTTGCTGCTGTCCCACACAGACTAAATGACCATTTCTTGGATATATTGTACAGTGAATTCTTATTCAGGTATTCATTGAACTAGAGGTCTCCACGTTCCCTCTGAACTCTGAGATCCTGTGATTCTATAATCCATCATGTTGTAGCTATCCAAGTGCCACAGTTTTTTCAAGTTTCCAGACAAATATGTATTTCTAAGATAATATCTGTTTCTCCTACTATAGGAAAGTACCTATATTTCATGTGGTCATCTCAAGAATGTAAAATTTATCTTAGCAGAATGCCTGACACATAGTAAACTTCTGATAGGTGTTTTTTATTCATTTTTTCATGAATTTATTGATTCACTTTATCATTCATTCATTTATTCACTCTTTCTGAAGTGAACAGCCAGAAAGAACTGAGGTTTATGTGAGACTGTCAGCAGGAAAATATTCAAAGGAAACTAGTTAGAATACTTGAAAATTGACCATGAAATGCCTAAAAACCAGTATACCTGGATTCATGGAATGGAAAATATTACCTAGGGAAGAATGAAAGTGTTTTAAATGATTTGTTTTAATACTAGTAACAAACTTTTAAACACATCAACATATTTTAAACATAGTTTCTTATATTTCTCCTATGTTTTAAGTATTGATGGAGAAGATATATTTACTAATTTACTAAATAAACATAATTCTAAAATAATTTAGTTATTGTCTTTCATTTGCTATCAACAGAGCTTGAAATTAGTAATTTAAAGGGCCAAGGAAAGATAAATGCCTTGACAGGAAGACTTGTAGGTAGAGTTGTCCCAATAGGAATTTTTTTTTATAATGTAATAGAATCTAATGCATTTCACTGGCAAACAAATCATACCTAATTAGAAGCTTTCAGTTGGGCTAACTCATTAGCAATATCCACAGAAGAATATAGAACCTCTACAACTTAGAAGAATATATTATCTAACCTGCAATTGAAAGATAAGTTACTTTATTTAGGACTTGTTTTCTTTCTTTTTTTTTTTTTATTAAAGCTTTTTATTTGCATAACATATGTATGGGTAGTTCCTCAACACTGATCCTTATAAAGTTTTCTGTTACAAATTTTCCCCCCAATCCCCTCCTCTCACCTAGATGGCAGGAAGTCTACTACATGTTAATTATATTAAAATACTTGACAAGTCAAATATATGTATACATATTTCCATACTCATCTTGCTGTGCAAGAACAATTGTATCTACGTGAACAAAAAATATCTGAGAAAGGAAACCCAATGCAAGCAAACATCAATAGAGATCATGGAAATGATATGTTGTAGTCCATATCTCATATCCCTCTCTCTGGGTGTATATGGCTTTCTTCACTGAACAATTGGAACTGGTTTGAGACATTTAATTGTTGAAGAGAGCCATGTCCATCAGAATTGATCATCACATAGTAATGTTGTTGCCGTGTATAATGATCTCCTGGTTCTGCTCATTTCACTCAGCATCAGTTCATGCAAGTCTCTTCAGGACTCTCTGAAATCTTCCTGCTGGTTGTTTCTTACAGAACAATAATATTCCATAACATTCATACACCATAATTTATTCAGCCACTCTCCAACTGATGGGCATCCATTCAGTTTCCAGTTTCTAACCACTACAAAAAGGGCTGCCACAAACATTTTTGCACATGTGGGTCCCTTTCCTCTTTTAAGATCTCTTTGGGATATAGGCCCAGTAGGAACACTGCTGGGACAAAGGGTATGCACCATTTGATAACTTTTTGAGCATATGAACTAGATTATTTTTGAGGTAACTTCTAGCTCTAGCTATTAGGCTTAATGTGTTAAAGGACAATGAAGATTTCTCATTTTTGTGATGGTCTGATTAGGATTATGTGCTGCATTGGAATAATGTTGCCTGTGGAAATTAATCCTACATCTAATACATAGGTATTAGATTTAAGAATAGAAGTACAAGAAATTGGAGCACAAGAAACAGGTGAGATCTATGAATAATTGCTTTTTGCAATTGAAATTATATAAATTTGGGACTGCATTTAAGTGGCATTTTGCTGCATTGTAGAGCATAAATTTTAAATTAATTATTACCTATATATCCTTTGAAAGTTGTGTAGGCCAAGTCAATGAATATTAACGGCCATTATAATATAACAAGAGCCATTCTTATACGCTTTGAGAAACTAGAAAAGTGATACATGAAAAGGTGCTCCAAACTACTATTGATCAGAGAAATGCAAATTAAGACAACTTTGAGGTACCACTACACACCTGTCAGATTGACTAAAATGACAGGAAAAAATAATGATGAATGTTGGAGGAGATGTGGGAAAACTGGGACACTGATACATTGTTGGTGGAATTGTGAACAGATCCAACCATTCTAGAGAGCAATTTGGAACTATGCTCAAAAAGTTATCAAACTGTTCATACCCTTTGATCCAGCAGTGTTTCTACTGGGCCTACATCCCAAAGAGATCTTAAAGGCAGGAAAGGGCCCCACATGTGCAAGAATGTTTGTGGCAGCCCTTTTTGTAGTGGCTGGAAACTGGAAACTGAATGGATACCCATCAATTTGAGAATGGCTGAATAAATTATGGTATATGAATGTCATGGAATATCATTGTTCTGTAAGAAACGACCAGCAGGATGATTTCAGAGAGGCCTGGAGAGACTTGCATGAACTGATGCTGAGTGAAATGAGCAGAACAAGGAGATCATTATACACAGCAACAACACTATACGACATCAATTCTGATGGACATGGTTCTCTTCAACAACGATGTGACTCAAACCAGTTCCTACTGTTCAGTGATGAAGATAGTCATATACATCCAGAGAGAGGCCTGAGGGAACTGAGTGTGAACCACAACACAGCATTTTAATGCTTTCTGTGAATATTTCCATGCATTTTGTTTTCCTTCTTAGGTTTTTTTTTTTTTTTTCTCTCTTTCTAGATCTGATGTTTCTTGTGCAGCAAGATAACTGTATAGCTATGAATACGTATATTGGATTTGTTATATAATTTAACATATTTAGCATGTATTAGATTACCTGTCATCTAGGGGTGGAGGGTGGGGAGAAGGAAGGGAAAAGCTTGGAACAAAAAAAAAAGTTTTGCAAAGGTCAATGTAGAAAAATCACTCATATGTTTTGTAAATAAAAAGCTTTTAATTTTAAAAAAAAGAGAGAGAGAAACTAGAAAAGTGATATTTTTAATGTCCCTGAATTGCAAATTGTTCTGGAAATTTTTCATGAATATACATAGAACATAGAAATTCTAATAAAATTGTTTTATTTTTGTATGTTTTGTTATTTGTTTTTCCCACCTATTGCTTCATTTTTTGTCATCTTCTATAATCATCATATAAGCTTACATTTAACTTCTTTTTTTTGCTTTTTTGCTGAGGCAATTGGGGTTAAGTGACTTGCCCAGGGTCACACAGCTAAGACATATTAAGTGTCTGAGACTAAATTTGAACTCAGGTCCTCTTGACTTCAGGGCTGGTGCTCTATCCACTGCACCACCTAGCTGCCCCTACATTTAACTTTTGTCCAGTTTTGTTTTAAAATATATTTCATTCCTTTTGATTTTGTTTAATTTTGAACTCTGGTTTGTTAGTTACATGCTTGTATGTGCTACCCCTTCCTTTACTATTGTTTGCATTTTTTTTTTTTACTTGTAATGGCTCTTCAACATCTATATTCTTTTGATCCTTATTACTTAAACAGTAAACTTCTCTTGCTTTTTTCCTGTCTGTTTTTTGAAATGTCCTTTCTTCATCTCACTCTTTTTTTGAACAAGTCTAATATTCTACCATTAATTTTGGAAAATAAGACAACCTCTCACTTTTTCCTTAGTCTCTTGTTTCCTCAGGTTTGCTTCCCAATAAACTAAAATTTCATTGCCTTAAAGTCATTTTTCCTTATTACCCAGGATGGGTTTCTTTAGTAAATCAATACATTTATTAGGTGTTTCCCATCTTTCCCCTTGATATCCTTTGAAAGTTTCTCTATCTTTAAACCTGTTTAAGAAATAGGCTTCTGGGAATATTTGACAAAATCTCCCCTTTCTAGAGGAAAATGCTTTAGAGGATTCTGGAAAACCAGAAAACTACATATATATACATATATAGTTGTGCCTGTCTCAGTTTCCCTCAGTTACTGTCTCAGTTTCCCTCAGTTGCAGTATCAGTCTCCCTTAATTGCTCTGTCCCAGAATAGCAATCCCCACTTCCTGACCTTCAGAAATAATTGGACTCACATTCCAAAGTAATCATGAAACCTCCAGATGGCCAGCCTCGATATCCCCCTTATCTGTGACCTAGACGAAGTAGTCTGCTTTGGCAAGGCTCCTTACTCCCTAACCTGTCAGAACTGAATTTATGGTTTCCTTGGACACCAGATGTGCTCATCTGGTCCCATGAGTTCTTTGTCTCCCTGAGCTATAGGACCCTATATAATGTTTGAAGTTCCTTGATGGAGCTGCTGAGTACTTTGTATTCAGTCGACTGACATTGTTGTCTTGTCAGTCTCTGGGCTGGACTTCGTGCTTTGAGACAGTCCCACCAGTCCTGATCCATAGCTATGGATTCTGAACTCTCAATTAACATCAATAAAGCATTACCTAATTTCCATGTGTGATACTGCCTCAGTGTCTCCCTGAGCATTGCAATATATATATATATATATATATATATTCCGAGTCAGGAAAACTTATGCTGGTTGTTTCTGCTCTTTATTTCAAGGTTGACAAGAGTGGGAGAAAGAAAAAACCAGGAGTGGGAGAAATTCAATACCAGATTCCTTAGTCTGGCTAATTTGATGGTTGACAATTCTGAACAATCATCTGACTTCTTCAAAGACAGCTGGGGAAAAGTCATTTCCATGCACAGGTTTCTTGTTTTTAGAAATAGTTATGGACTTCTAGAGCCAAGATGGTGGAATGAGGAAGGAATCCCCTGAAGCTCTCCCAAATTCCTCTAGGGCCAACCAAAAACCAACCTCAGAATAGATCTAGGAGCAGAGAAGCTTACCAGTGAGAAAGGTCTGTCTGACTGGGGTAGGAGGGAAGGGAGGTCCAAGAGCAGCAGCTATGGCCAGCCTCACAGTAGGGGATCTACAGCAAGGCTCCAAACCTGTGGAAATCCACCAGTGAGGCCCCACCCTCCTGCACACCAGCAGCTCCTGAAGCAAGTGAGCAGTGAGTAAAGCTAAGCAAGATCCTACCCTGAAACCCTACCCCCAGCACAGGCCAAGAGCTAGGCCAGGGCTCCAAGGCCGACCAGTATGGAAACCCCACCTTGGGACTGGTCAACAGTGAGACCCCAACCCTGGGGCCTCTCTGCCAAGAGAAGCTTTTTCCATAGCAATCCAGCAGCAAGGGCCCACCCTTGGAGCAGGTCTGCCTCTAAAACCCACACCCAGGGAGGCCCCACCCCTCAATACAAGGCAGGAAGAAAGCCTCCCCTCCAGAGAAAGCAGCAAGCCCTGGGGGGAAAGCCAGCAGCCAGATGAACAGCCCTCACAAGAATTGGTGGGATCACTCCTCACCTTCCACAAAAAAAAAGACCAAATCCTCAAAAAGGCAGAAAAAATGAGGAAAAACAAAACAAAAGAGCTTGACTCTGGAAGGTGACTATGATGATAGGGAGGATCAGGGAATAAACTTAAAAGAGGACCATAGTGTCAAAATGGCTACATGTGAAGCCTTACAGAAAAATGTAATTTGGTCTCAGACCCTAAAGAGCTTAAAAAGGATTTTAAAGAGCAAGTTAGAAAAGTAGAAGAAAAATTGGGAAAAGAAATGAGAGAAATGAAAGAATCATGAAAAAAGAGTCAAAGGCATGGAAAAAGATAATACAGAATTTTAATAAGGAAAATAAGTCCCTAAAAAATAGAATTGGCCAAATGGTAAAGGAAATACAAAAGACCACTGAAGAAAATAATTCCTCAAAAATTAGAATTGAATAAATGGAAACTAATGACTATGAGACATCAGGATACAATAAAACAAAATGAAAAAAGTAAATAGCTTTTAATTTTCAAAATACATATAAAGATAGTTTTCAACATTCACCCTTGCAAAACCTTATGTCCCATTTTTCCTTCCTTCCGTTGCCTCCAAACCTTCCCTCAGACAGCAAACAATCCAATATAGGCTAAACATGTGCAATTCCTACAAACATATGTCCACATTTATCATGCTGCACAAGAAAAAATAGATCAAAAAAGAAAAAAAAAAGAAGAAATGAGAAAGAAAAGAAAAAAGCAAGCAAACATCAACAAAAAAAAGGTGAAAACACCATGTTGTGACCCACATTCAGTTCCCATGGTCCTCCCTCTGTCTTCCAGATGGGAGATGGCTCTCCAGATTGGAGCAAATAGTTCTCTCCATCACAAGGAATAGACCTGAACCACCTCATGATTGAAAAGAGCCAAGTCCATCACAGTTGATCATCACATATTCTTATTGTTACTGGGTACAATGTTCTCCTGGTTCTGCTCACTTCACTCAGCATCAATTCATATAAGTCCAGGGATTTCTGAAATCATCCTGCTGATAATTTCTTATACAACTATTCCATTATATTCATATACTAACTTATTCAGCCATTCCCCAACACAAATAAAGTCTAAACAATTGGAAAAATATCAATTGTTCAAGAACAGGCTGAGCTATTAAAAATGACAGTTCTACTTAATCTACTTATTCAGTACCATAATAATCATAGTACCAAAAAAAATTTCTATAGAGCTAAAAAAAAAAATATCAACAAAATTCATCTGGAAGAAAAAAAAGTCAAGAATATCAAGGGAGGGGCAGCTTGATAGCATTCACCCTGGAATCCGCAGGACCTGAGTTCAAATCTGACCTTAGACACTTAAGACCTCCTAGTTGTGTGACCCTGGGCAAGTCACTTAACCTCAATGGCTTCCCAAAAATGAATATCAAAGGAATTAATGAAAAAAAAAATACAAAGGAAAGATGGCCTAGCCATACCAGACTAAAACTATATTATAAAGTGGTGATCACCAAAAACATTTGGCACTGGCTAAGAAATAGTAGATCAGTGGAATAGGTTAGGTACAGTCACAATGGTCACATGACTATGATTATCTATGGTTCCAGCTTCTGGAATAAGAACCCAATTTTTTAAAAAAAAAAAAGCTGAGAAAATTGGAAAAATGTGGCAAAAACTAGGCATTTACCAACATCTCACATCCTATAGCAATATAAGTTCAAAATGGATCCACGATTTAGCCATAAAGAGAGATACTACATACACATTAGTAGAGCAATGCAATGTCTACCTATCTGATCCGTGAAGAAGGGATAAGGCCTTATTTCTAAAATATAGAGAGAATTGACAATACCCTTTCCCTTTAAAAACACTAGAGAGCATAGGAATAAATGGAGATTACCTTAAAATGATAAACAGTATCTATTTAAAACCATCAGCAAGCACTATCTGTAATGATAAGCTAGATGCTTTTCCAATATAATCAGGTGTGAAGTAAGGATACCCATTATTAATTCTATTAATTCTATATTAGAAATGTTAGCTATAGCAAAAAGAAAAAAAATAAATTAAGAGAATTAGAATAGGCAATGAGAAAACAAAATTGTCACACTTTGCAGATATTATGCTTAGAAAATCCTACAAATCAACTAAAAAAACTACTTGAAATTATTAACAACTTTACCAAGTTACAGGATAAAAATAAAGCCACATTAATCATTGGCATTTCTATACATTACCAACAAAGTCCAGCAGCAAGATATAAAAAGAGAAATTCCATTTAAAATAATTATAGACAATATACTTGGTAGTCTACCTCCAAGACAAACCCAGGAACTATGTGAACACACCTATAAAACACTTTTCACACAAATGATGTCAGATCTAAACAACTGGAAAAATATCAATTGTTCATGGGTAGGCTGACCAATATAATAAAAATGAGTTCTACCTAAATTAATCTATTTATTCAGTGTCATACCAATCAAATTATCAAAAAAAATTGACTTTATAGAGGTAGAAAAAAATAATAACAAAATTTACCTGGAAGTTCAAAAGCTCAAGGATATCAAGGTAAAAAATGGGAGAAAAATGCAAAATAAGGTAGTGTAGCCTTACCACATTTCAAATTGTATTATAAAGTGGTAATTATCAAAACAATCTGGTATTGGCTTTCTTAGCCAGTACTCTTTCTTAGAGAATGGTAAATCAGTGAAATAGATTAAGTATGAATTACATCATAGTAAATGACCATAATAATCTAGTAGATGATAAACCCTAAGATCCAAATGTTTGGAAAAAAAAATTCATTATTTGACAAAAACTGCTGAGAAAAATGGAAAACAGTAAGGCATAAACTATATACAGAATAATATCTTACACTGTATACTAAAATAAGGTGAAAATGAGTACAAGATTTATACATAAAGGGTGATATGATAAGCAAATTAAGAGAGCATGGAATAGTTAATCTATCAGATTTATGGATAAGGGAAGAATTTAGAACCCAAAGAGATATAGAGAACATTACAAAATATAAAATAATTTCTTTTGATTACATAAAGTTTATAAGTTTTTGCACAAAACCCCCCAGGGCAACCAAAATTATAAGGAAAACAGAAAACTGAAGAAATTTTTTGCAACAAATATCTCTGATAGAGAGAGGACTGTAGGGACTGAGTGTGGACCACAACATAGCATTTTCACTCTTTCTGTTGTTGTTTGCTCGCATTTTGTTTTCTTACTCAGGTTTTTTTTTTTTTCCTTCTTGATCCATTTTTTCTTGCGCAGCAAGATAACTGTATAACTATATATACATATATTGGAGTTAACATATATTTTAACATATTTAACATGTATTAGACTAGCTGCCATCTAGGGGAGAAGCTGGGGGGGAAGGAGGGGAAAATTTGGAACAGAAGGTTTTACAAGGGTCAATGTTGAAAAATTACCCATGCATATGTTTTGTAAATAAAAAGCTTCAATAAAGTTAATAAATAAACAAATATCTCTGATAAAGGCCTCATTTCTTAAATGTCAAATTTATAAAACTACAAGTCATTCATTACCTAATTGGTAGTCAAAGGATGTGAACAGGCAGTTTTCAGACAAAGAAATTAAAACTATCTATAGTCATGTAGGAAAATACTATTATTAAAACTTTAAATAAAAGTGTTTAAAAATTGGAAAAAAAAAAAAAAAGAAAGAAATCTATAAAGTTGGGAGGACTGACAACAGTTGCATTATCTATAACCTATCCCTTCCTCCAGTCATACAGTGCCTGCTAAGTGTGAAACCCTGCTCTTTTACAGAATAGAGTTTGATCCAATAGTAATTGGATCAAATATAGTCTATTGGGAATACAGTGTTAGCTAAGTGTGGAGACTCATACCTATAATTCCTGCTACTGGATCTGTGAGACTGATGGATTACTTGTATTTAGGAGTTTCCACCTGCAGTAAGGCTAAGTCTATTGGATGTCCACACCAAATCAAACATCAATATGATGATCCCTTTCAGAGCAGGTTGCCTAAGGAGGGATAAAACCAGTCCAGAAGAAAGTCAAAACTCACATAATAATTCACACACACACACACAAAATTAATGTAGTCTTATACAAAATCTGACAGACTTGCAAGACTTATAATAAGAGAGTAGCTGAGAAGAAACAATGAAAGAACTCATTTTTCCTGAATGTACTCTAAAGAGCAATTTGAAGACGTAGGTTGGTTTTCTTTCTTTCTTTTTAGCAGCATTAAATTTCTTTGAGAAATGAACAGGAAATAAATTTCCTACCACTTGTAGCAAAACTTTAAGAGGTTTCTAGCCTTTTAAAGATCAGTCAGTAGTGGAGGATTCTTCTTACTTCAGATGCCATTTTAAAGGAATAGCCCATAATTATATTTCAAGGTATTCCAACAATCTTGTATTCAATTTACCTTTCCACCCTTCCCTTCTTATCCCTTTAGTTTCCTTCATGCTACTATCCAACCAACTCTTCATTGCCTACCATTCTTGTCCCACCCTTTCTTAGCTTCTTGATTTTGTTAATGCTATCCTATAGTCTAGGGTGTACATGATCCCAGTCCCCCATACCAGCTTATTGAATCTCCTTCCTTTAAGACCAAATTTAAATGTCATTTCTCATATGAAATCTTCCCTGACCCTTACCCCTGTTAGAAGTAATCTCTTTTGCACCATTTTTGTTTATTTGTTTAATATTCTCCCACCCCCATTTTTTCATCTCAAACTACCTGAGAGTAAACACCAGGCACAGTAGTTTCATCATTGTACTGCCAGCTAGCAGTGTCTTGCACATTGTAGGTTCTTGGTAAATGAGCCACTGTTGTTTGTTACCCTGAATTGAATTCAGTTGAACTGAATCCTTCCCAACATGCAATGCCCAGATGCTCCATCTCTAAAAGCACTTCAAATATAACCCTTCATTCTATCATAGTATTCATCACTAATGAGAACAGTTACACATCTCCTTTTGCAAACTTTCTCAAATGTAATCCCCAACTGCTGCTCTCCAACTGTTGCTTCTAACAAACTAAGTAGCTTCTAATTTCACACTTCTATGCCTTTATCCATTCAATGATATACTACTGCTTCTTGAATAATAATATTTCACACATATGGCACTTTACTTTTTCAAAGCAGATTCACTTACATTCACTCATTTGATCCTTATAGCAACCCTGAATGGTCGTTAGGGTAGGCATTATTCATCTCATCCAGTCATCCACCCTAGGTTTCTTACCATCTGCCCTTCCTTTCCCCCACTTACTTTCTATCTCTACCTCTGAGAATAGTAACTAAATCAACACAACCATTACTCCTAGAAAGGGCATTATAATCACTACTTATGCTCCACTCAAGATCCCTGTGACTTTCCAGACCAAAACTCCTTCCTCTAGCCACAAAGGGCCCTTTATGTATTCTCCTTATAGTCTAATATAAGCTCCTTGAGTATAAGCCCTGTTTGACTTTTGTATTTGTGTTCCCAGCACCTACATAGTGCCAGGCATATAACAAACAACTTAATAAGTATTTTTTCATTCATATGTTCATCCTGATTTTATAACTGAAGGAGATTAATTTTTTTAGGCCTTAATTTACTAATCTAGGAGGATGCAGATGATTTTTAAGGTTTCTTCCACATCTTAAATGCTATTATTTCTATCAATTGTGCAAGGTTATACAGCATAGTTAGTGACAGATCCAAGACTGCAACTCAGAAGGGCTGTACCCCTTATACTTTGAATTAAAAAAAAAGAGGAAAATGTTAGGTTCTCTCATTTGTGCTCTTTGCTATTGGCTAAAAACCCTGATAACTACATTAAAAAGATGAGGGATTATACTCTAGATCTGGTCTATCTTTCCAATTCCCCATTGCACACTAGCTCCAAACGAGGTTTTCTGAAGCTGACATTTATGATAATTATTTAACTTTAAAATTGTGAACAAAGAACAAAGTAAAGCAAAGGCTTTAATCCTTCTACTCTCCTGAACATGATATCTTATAGGAATTACTGTTTTCAAAACTAAATCAATTTGAATATTTTATAAAGTAGCATATAGGATGTATTATTGCACTAGTCTCCTTGCTTTCAATCTCTCCTCAATAAAATCCATCTTTTACTCAACTGTCAAAATGATTTTCCTAATGTGTAAGTGTGACTATGTCAACCCCCCTAGTTCAATAAAGTTCACTGTTCTCTATTACTTCCAGGATCAAATAGCAAGTCCTTTATTTGATATTTAAAGCTTTACACAGCCTATTTCTTTCCCATCTTTCCACCTTATACTTTCCTCCTCTCCACACATTCTACCATTTTGTTTCACTGGCCACTTGGTATCTGACTTAATGCATTTTCAAAAGCTGTTCCAAAAACTTGATATGTTCTTCCTCACTCTGCCTTCTAGTTTCTCTGGCTTGTTTCAAGGCTCAGCTCAAAACTCACCTTCATCAGGTTTTTCCCCAGTCTTCTGAGCTAGTGACACCCCCTCTGAGTTTATCTTCCATATATCTACTTCCTTACTTCTAACTGACTGGCTAAAGCTGTTCACCACCCCTAGTACTCAGTACATAGTCACCTACATAGTAAACACATAATAAATGCTTTTTGACCAGCAGCTGCCCAGGTCAGACATCTCATTAGATATAAGGCACATGCAGGACTTACTAGCATCAAGGCTAGGCAGAGGTGTATCTTCTGGGGACCTTGTGAGAATTGCTAGAGAGAAGAGAAAGAAAAATATGGTGTTAAGAGTTTTTGCAGTCTCATCTTCCTGCTTACCTTGTTTCCTAAATTCCAAGCCTCTTTCCTCAAGCCTTTTCCTAATCAAAATGGGGAAAATCAGTACCATATTGACAAATATGCCCATATCACAGCTTTTTTTCATGGTTTCAGTCATCAAAAACCAGACCATTTTGCTACAAGGAAAAATAAAAGATTTACCCTATCCCTGTAAGGCATTTGCAACACGCAAATCTTCCAGGCAGTGAATAATATCACTAGGAGTATGATAGCAGCAAATCAGAGATATTCTTCTTAAGTTAGAAACTATTTGTTCAGCTTTGAAAAAGATTGGTTTGGCCCATGGACTACCTATCAGGTTTTTACTTGGTTTCTCCACTGTTCTGATTCTATGGTGACTTGAACTACAATTATTATTACAATTAATTATTCTCAAGAAACTTGAAAACTTTAAACAAAAACCAACTATCTAATCCCAAGCAATTCTGCCAATTTTCTCAAATATGGAATGTGTTTGTTTAAATGGGAAAGATTTGGATGGTTGATTTCATTACAGGGAGTTTACCTAGCCCTGAAAGTGGAAGAAAACCACTCCCAAAATACAAATCTTGATGTTATTATAACAGCCCTCCCCAAATTCTAATTGTTGAACTTTTTAGTTATATCAGAATCTTCCAATCATAAAAACACAGTGAAGGCCAAATCAATGTCAAATTGTTAGGCAAAACTGACTATATACTACTGTGCTTCCTTAAGTTAAAAAGTAGGCCAATTCATTCCTTTCCTTACCTCTCAGGAGTACTTTTAAAATTAATTACATAGAAAGTACTGAGTTCCTAAGAGAAAAGTATTGTTTTCTTTTATTAAAAAATAACAGAATGATTATTGCAAGGACAAAATAAAATATAATTTGTATACAAAGATGAATACTGTTGAGAGAGAATATATTTTCAGTTGTTTTACAGTAGTAAGGATAGGTTAAACATCTTACTCCATAAGCCTGGCCCCTTCTTGTGACAGGGCTCCCCAAATTTTGATATAGTCTCAAGGAAACAATTATACTAGTAGAAAGCAATCAAGTTTTTTTTTCTCTTGTAAAGTCAGATAATCTACAGAGATATCAAAACAAGGAGACCATTAATATAATCCTATTTAAATAGGTTCAAACATAAAATTAAAACACACACACACACACAAAACCAGCCAAACATAGAGAACCTAAGAAACAAGTTACCATAAAAGAATCTAAGAAACAAGCTTATTAAATCTTATTAGAAGAAAAGTCCTGTACAAGCCGCCAAAACAAATGAATACACAAAGAAACCTTTGGTAGATAACCTTGGTTATAATCGCTTTGTATGGGATTTCATCAAGGACTCTTACTCTGGAGTTTGGAATTGTTTGATTTTTAAGGTTTACTTTCTCTTTACAAAAAGCAATGAAATGAAATTTTCAACTAATTTTTATCGTTTTTGAAAAATCTTCAACATTCTCCCTTTTATTCTAGCAGACCGGTAAGATCTTCTCAGGTTGACTTGAATTCAGGGAGAAGCTAAGAAAGGGATAGTACAGAGGTTTTCTCTATGATTAAAGATTCAGATGGAGAGGAAAAAGTCAGATAGAAAAAAAAAAATAAGAGACAGAAATTGATTGGGAGAAACAAGAATAAGAAAAGCTGAAGTTTAAAGGGAGAAAGCATGAAGTGGAAAGTAGGGCTCTTGGCTGAACTAGGCAACAGAGTTGGGGAGAGAGGAAGGGAAGAGAGCCGAGAGGAGACAGACAGACAGACAAAGACAGCGATAGAGACAGAAAACAGCATTGCAAATGGAGTGCAAGGAAGGAATAATAAGGAGATCCTGTGAAGCAAATTAGTGATGGAAGGCAGGCAGGGACACAGCAGGAAAAGAAGCAGAAAAAAACAAAAGTGAAGAAGGCAGAAGAAAGCAGCACAAGAAATGTGGAGTCCAAATTGGCAGACTGTATAACTCGGAATATAGTAGAGAAAGGGAAGGATAAATTAGTAAGACACGATAGTAGGAAGGAGACTGCTAAGAAAATGACCTGGAATTCCGAAGAGAGAAAAATGGTCAAAGATACATAGAAAGGGAATCCACAAAGGTATAGCGGTGACCAGACAGAGAAAGGAAAAGGGCACAGAGAAGAACGTAAAAAATGGGATAGAACAGAGACAGAGGAAGAGTGGGAGGGTCCGAGAAAGAAACAGTTATCTGGGCTCTAGACAGGGTAAAATCAGAGTGGGAGAAAAGGAGAGAGTAGGGGAGGGATAGCGAAGAAGGCGGAGAGAGAACAAGAGATAGTAGAGAACAGGACAGACAGAGGGAGAGAGAGAAAAAAAAAGAGGAGGGAAGGGGGAAAAAAGATGGGGGGAGAGGAAGAGAGGAACAGAGAAAGAGACAGAGAGAGAAGAGGAGGTGGTATGAGAAGAGAGGAGAAGGGGGCGAGTGGGAGAGAAGGGGAGGGGCAAAGGGAGGTCGCAGGAGAGGCTGCGAGGGGAGGAGTGAAGGGTTGGCAGTCTCTCCTCTCCGCCCGAGGGAAGCCAGAGTGGGGGTGGGAGTAAGGGGCGGAGAACTCCAGGGAAGGAGTTGGAAGAGGAGGGTGGAAACCAAGAGCTGGGACTGGCAGGCGAGTCTGTGGCTCTCTGAGAGGTACCCTGAGAGGGAGGCGCGTGGAGCGAGGAGCTGAGCTGACAACCCACATGTCAAATCCACTTTGGGACAAACTAGGTCAAGCTCCATCCCGAGCCAGGGGTTTCCCCGCCCCCGCGGGGCACCGGCTGGGGGTGGCCCGCACTGGTTCTAATGGAGCTTGGGCATAGTCTCCTTCCTCTTCCTGCTCCTGGGAGGCTGGAAGCGAGGGAAGAATGAATCTAAGGGTTTCCTTTCTCTCTTGTCTCTCCTTCTATTCGTTTTCTTTACCTATCCTACAGCTTGGGCTACTCCAAGAAGGATTACGTTTATTCAGAACTTGACTTCCCCATCCTTTCACTCTACCCAACCCCCACCGCCAGTTTCCAATTCTCTTGCAAGCCAACCGGTCATATTTGCTATTCCTAAAACCTTGTAAACAAAAGCGATGTGGTGGAAGCGGAGGTGAGGGAGTCCTGGGATGGCGGTGAACTATAAGGCTTATTGCCACATACAGGCCGGGGGAAAAATTGTGCAGCTATCCTTGGATAGTTTTCTTTTTCGTCTGTGCCCCAGGGAAGTAAGATTGGAAAGAAAGCGTAGGTGTGCGCGAGCTCGTCTGCGTGTGGGTCGGTTGGGTAGCCTGTCCTCTTTTGGGTCGACCCCTATCCTGGGTAGTCCAGAGTTGGCCAGTTTCACAGAAAGAAAGAGAAGGAAGGGGGAATAGTGGGGAGATGAAAGGGTAATGGTCACAGACTTTTAAATCCAAGTCGTTCTCTCTCTCTCCCCACCGTTTTAGTTGTTTGTTTGTTTGTTCTCACAGTCCCCTCTCCCACCTGGGCAGGTTACACCCAATAATCCCTTCCGTTCCCTTTGCTTTCCTTCCCTTCCTTTCCCTTCCCTCCTCCCCGCCCCACCCGTAGAGTCCACGTCTTCCGGAGTGTCCCTTTATGGGAGGAAGCAGAGGCATGACAGCAGAACTACTTTGTGCAGCGGAAGGATCATGCGCTCGGTTTGAGAGTGGTGAAAAGAAACCAAGAAAGAGAGGCGGGGGAGGCGGGGGCGGGGAGGGAGTGGGAAGAGTGAGGGAAAGGAAAGGGATAAATAGTGGGGAACGCCAGCCAGCTGCAATTCACTTTTGTGCTTCGGGAGCTGGGAAAGGTCTTGCAAGGAAACCCAGAAGGGAAAATAAGAAAAACACTACCCATAACCAAGGAGTTCTCTCCCTGGAGTATTTTGCTTGTGGTGGTGTCCTGGTTACTTTGGGCTTTTTTTTTTTTTTTTTTTTTTTTTTAATAAACGTAAAAATAAAACCCAGCTCTGCACCTATTCCCTACGGTCATTCTCTTCGAATTCCTTTGCGTTTTACTCAGAAAGAAAACACACACACACTCAAACACACACACACAGAACCTGAGCCTCCCTCGTGGCGTAATGAAACTCTTCCTACTGACGAGGTTTTGACAGCGGTCGGGGACTGCTTGGAAGCTATTGCTTTGTGTGTGACACAAGTATAAAGGGCTAGAGCGGCGAGCTTTCCATTTCCCCTAATTTCCCACAGCCCCTTTCTCCCTATTACTCAAATACTTTTTTTCCGTCCCTCCATGGAAGGTCTCAAACTGGAGCCGGACAAATAAAATTAGCTAAAAGCTTCATTTGGAAGTAGGACATCATTTCGTGTACTGTCATAAATTTGCTTAGTCGGGCATCACCTTGTAGCTTTTACCGTTTTGTGATTTTTGTGCTTAGAATACATAGCCATTTCTGTTGCATGAGAGTCCATAATTAAATAATAACCATTATTTTAGTGACTGAAAATTTACGGTTATTCAGAATTCCTAATCAAGCATTATACATATATGTATATTATGTATATATGAGAGCATTCATTTTTCATTAGAGATGGCTGCAAATTTGTTTTATGGCTTATTCTTGGCTAAACAAACAATATAAAATTTTCTTTTATTTATGCTACTTGGTCATTTTAATTAACATTAATTTTTCCCTCTCCAGGAACAAGGTAATATACATTATCTTATAAGATACTTATGGTAACTATGATTAACTGCTCTACTCTTCTCATAAATCTGGGTGAAATGTTCAAATGATTAAAACAGCTAAAACTAATGCATTGCCAACATGGTAACTACTTACAATATTTTATAGGAGTATTGTTACGATGAATCAAAATACATTTTTTTAAAAAACCCATTATATTCTCATCCAAATATTATCAGACCATTTTCTTTATTCTGACAATATCTATTTCATCATCAAGAAGTCTTTATATTTTATTTTAAACCAGTTATTTAAAGAATTTTATTTACAATATATTCATTTATTGTGGGAAAATGTTTTATATTCATAGCTCATCAATCAAATATTTATTAATCTCTTAATCTGTGCCAGGTATTCTACTAGGCACAAAGAAAAAATGAAAATCCCTGATCTAAAGATTATATCCTATTTGAGGAGACAACATATATATACATAAAGCTATATGCAAAATATTAAAAAAAAAAAACCTAAATGCAAGATAATTAGAGACAAGATTTTAGCAACTGGGGAAATCCTGGAAAAGAATCATGAAGGAGATTTAAGATAAATTCAGAAGGAAACTAGGAATCCAAATACACACCATATTTAATTGAATATCCATCTATATAGTATCACAGATAGGTATGTATGAATATATCCTGCATCTAGAATAACATCATCGATAAATAACAGTGGATATTTTTATATATTTATATCCATTGTTTTAAATAAAATATGTAGGATAATTGTATTTAGCTGCAAGTATTGTTATACAAGACAGCCCATGCAATTTTATAATATAAAGGATTAACAGAGAAAGTTAATATGTTTTTTTCATGCTCTCTATTGATGTTTGCTTGCATTGTGTTTCCTTTCTCTGATTTTCTTTTTTTTCTTGTAGATAGGATTTTTCTTGCACAACTTGTCAAGTATTTCAACATTATTAACATGTAGTGTACTTCCTGCCATCTAGGGGAGCCGAGGGGACTGGGGGTAAAATTTGTAATGGAAAGCTTTGTAAAGATCAATGCTGAGGAACTATCCATACATATGTTATACAAATAAAAAGCTTTAATAAAAAAAATTTTAAAAAAGAAAGTTAATATGTTTGCTAAATGAATAAAATTTAACCCAGGAAAGATTCTATATGTGTCTTTAAACTATGTGGTATGACTAACCTGTAGTCACCAATTAATATTCCAGAAAAGGATACTTTTGTTTTGCATCATTATAGACAATATAAAGGTTTGTTCACTGAGCAAATACATGGCTGAAACTGTTAGTTCTCAGCAATTGTATTTTTATTTTTGCCCAGACATCAGTGGATATAATTACCTCCTTCCATCAGTTCATATGAGCTATAACTTCCCACCTAACGTAATTGACTGGACAATACAGAGAGGTTAAATGATCTAGTAGCCACATGGCTAATATGGGTCAGGCTTGAATTCAGGTTTTCCTGTATTCAAGGTTGGCCTTTTATCCGTTATGAAGTCAGTGTATTGTGGTACAGGGTGCTCCTTAAAAAAAAAAAAATAACAAAAAAATAAAAATAAAAAATCTCATCCTTTTAATATGCTAACAGGACTTCCCCATTAAGATTTATGGCTAATACTTTTTTTTTTGTTTTTAATTGGACTGTATACACTCAAAGGACAAAACAGTTCAAAGCTTTATGTTTCTAGAACATCCATTACTTGTTAGGATATATTATCCATTAATCTATTGTATTGATAATGAAACTAAAGACATTTGGTTTTAAAAATGAGGAGGAAGGATAATTCATGGTGAAATAATATCACTTAAACATTTTCCTACTCCTTGAATAGCTATTTTAAAAAAATTTTTATTAGAATTTTTGAAGAATGATTTGACTTGATATATCATTTAAATTCATCAAACATTTATTTGCACATTATTGGATTTTGTATTTTTTATTTTAATGTATATTTGTATTTTGCCTTAGAGACAACAGGAAGTTGGTGAGTGAGAGGACATAATCAAACCAGTGCTTTAGAAACATTTTGGCAGCTGTTGTAGAGGATGGATTGGAAGCAAGGAAACCAATTGGGAAGTTATTTTCATAGTATGGGAGAAAGGTGATTAGGGCCCAAACTAGTCTGGTAGGCAGGTAAGATGAGATACAATAATATCATGGACGAATGTTGGAGGGGATGTGGGAAAACTGGGACACTGATACATTGTTGGTGGAACTGTGAACGGATCCAACCATTCTGGAGAGCAACTTGGAACTATGCCCAAAAAGTTGTCAAACTGCATACCCTTTGACCCAGCAGTGTTTCTACTGGGCCTATATCCCAAAGAGATCTTAGAGGAGGGAAAGGGACCCACATGTGCAAGAATGTTTGTGGCAGCCCTTTTTGTGGTGGCTAGAAACTGGAAACTGAAGGGATGCCCATCAATTGGAGAGTGGCTGAATAAATTATGGTATATGAATGTTATGGAATATTATTGCTCTGTAAGAAACGACCAGCAGGACGATTTCAGAGAGGCCTGGAGAGACTTGCATGAACTGATGCTGAGTGAAACGAGCAGAACCAGGAGATCAACATACACAGCAACAACAGTATTACATGATGATCAATTCTGATGGACATGGCTCTCTGCAACAAAGAATTGTCTCAAACCAGTTCCAATTGTTCACTGAAGAAAACCATATACACCCAGAGAGAGGGAAATGAAATATGGACCACAACGTAACATTTTCATGATCTCTACTGACATTTGTTTGCATTCTGTTGCCTTTCTCTGATTCTTTTTTTTTTTGTAGATAGGATTTTTCTTGCATAACTTCAAGCATTTCAACATTATTAGCATGTAGTGGACTTCCTGCCATCTAGGGGAGGGGAGGGGACTGGGTGTAAAATTTGTAATGGAAAGCTTTGTAAAGATCAACGTTGGGGAACTACCCATACATATGTTATACAAATAAAAAGCTTCAATAAAAAAATAAATAATAATATCATGGAAATAAGGTTGACCAGACTTTGCAACTGATTGGATATGGAGAGTTAAGGAGAGAGAACAGATGATAATGACAAAGTTTCTAGGTTAGTTGATGGGAAGGATGGAGGTATATTCAACAGAAATAGTAAAATTTGAAGAAGGGGTAATTTTGGTTGGGGGTGAAGAGAAGAATAATGAGTGATGTTCTGGACATAGTTTGAGATGCCTATAGGACATCTCTCTGTTCTTGCACCTTGGCAATACCCCTGTCTTCCTGAGAACTCTGCTTTCTGCTATTGACTTCTTTAATTCCATGAAATCTATCTATCTATCTATACAGTAAACTCATCTATCTGCCTCTGCCTATCAGCTGGAGCTCTTGGTATAGTACCACCTTAATAAATCTTTATGGGGTGACAGGCATCATTGATAATAAAAACATTATATTGATTTTAATAGTTAATGCACTAAATAATGTTACATTGATTAAAGCAAAGCTAACATTTCTCCAAGAAAAAATATATACAAAAATAGTAGTAGGTGATGTTGACATAGTACACTGAAGGATATAAACTGAATAAAATACCCCAAATAAGAAGCTACAGATTTGGAGAATATTGAAAATATTACTTTATAGGTACAGAAAAAACTATGGGAAAAGAACCAAGAATATACATTTTCTTCAGAGACAAACAAAACATAAATACTGATCACATTTTAGGTCATAAAGAAGTCATTTATAACTATGGAAAAGCAGGAAAAAATTTAATATTCTGTTTATGGATCAAAATGCAATAAAGTTGTAAGTACACAATGATGACACAATCAAAAGATGCAAACCTATATGGAACTTTAAAAGTGATTTATTGACTAAGGCCTGGGTTAAATTAAAGAACAAATTATAAAAACAATAACATTGCCTCAAAGATAATGACAACATAAATACAACATATCAAAATTTATGGGATGTGGCTAAGCAGTACTCAAAGATAAATTTATAACCTCACATGCCTATATTAGCAAGAGAAAAAAGTTAACTGAATTGAGTTTGTCTTGAAAGAAATTAGAAGATAAGTAACAATACCAAAAGCAAACATAACAATATTGCTAAAATAAATAAAAGAACAATTGAATTGATAAGTAAAACCCAGAATTAATGTTTTAAGAACATTAGGATTAATACCAAACTGGAAGAATTAATTTTTGAAAAAGGAGAAAAATCAAATAACCAAAATTGAAAGGTGAGAACACAATGAATTGAAGGAATTAAGGAAACTATCAAAGATAGCTATATACTGATTTATGTTAAGAAAATTGAGAATGAAGTTAAAAAAAAAAAAAAACCCTGCAATTGATAAAACTGGAAATAGATCAGACTCTGAAGGAAAAATCAGACAGGAAACTAAGAATTTTCAGTCATGAAGAACAGATGCATTCTCAGAATCATAGAACCTAAAAGCCAGAAGAAATCTCAGAAAATAACCTGTACTTGACCAAGAATTCCTTTTAAAATTCCTTAACAAGTGGTTATATGGATTTTCAATGAGGAGGAAACCACTACCTCTGAGATAGTTAGTCCTTTCTAATTTTGTACAACCTTAATTGATAACAAATATTTTCTTGTATAAGGTATTATCACTTTATTACATAGACATTTCACTTGCTGAAAATTGTAGGAAAAAACAAAACATTGTGACTTCCTGCCATCTAGGGGAGGGGTGGGGACTATGGGGGAAAATTTGTAACAAAAAGCTTTGTAAGGATCAATGTTGAAAAATTACCCAAACATATGTTTTGCAAATAAAAAGCTTTAAAAACAAAACAAAACATTGTGTCATGTATTTGTGTGTGAGAGACAGAGAAACAGAAACAGAAAGACAGAGTGGTGGCAGAGTGAATAGAATATTGGACTTGGAATTAGGAAGATTCATCTTCATGAGTTCAAATCTAGCATCAGATACTATACTAGCTATATGACCCTGGGCAAATCACTTAAAAACCCTGTTCATTTCAATTACACATTTTTGCATTTAACTGGAGAAGGAAATGAGCCACTCCAGTGTCTGCCAGTAAACCCCAAAATGGGGGTCACAAAGAGTTGGATGTGACTGAAACAGCTGAACAATGCCATAAATGTGCCTCTGTGTGGGTTTATGTATACTGAAAAAGACTATCACCCTTTCTCAGTATTTTACTTCAGGGTTTTGTATATCAGAGAAATAGCTCTGACCAGTAGAAGAGCTGTGAAAAAAAGAAATACCAAAGGGGGAAAAAAAAAGTTAATAACAAAGAAGTAATTTTGCCTAGCAGGTGACACATAGTACAGACTGCTCCCTAAAGAGACCAAGGACATTAAGGCCTAACATTCAGGGTTATGCATTATTTTTAGCACATGGATTTCCTTACTTATATGCCTCCCAGTTAGGTTTCTATTAATGTGTATTCACTCTCCCTAAAACATTGCTTGCAATGGTGGGAGAAAAGTGGTCCACGGTTTATGGATGGATAATGATGATTCAATTACTCTTCCTTTTGTCTTTTGGGTAAAAGTTATGATTATTCCCACATTTGCCTTAACAATTAGAACTTTTTCATGTTTGAGAGTCAATGGTGTCATTGAGACTGATTTGGAGGTCAAAAGAAAGTACACAGGTAGGGCTTGGGACCTACAGTTGTGAGTAAATGAGTCTACATAACCTTCCTCCCAGGGTCACTTACCTCTTGGTGCAAGAGAGTGTGTTGCAGAGGCCTGGTAGTTGTGCCTAGCTGTCTTCCTGGAAAACTCCCTCAAACCTGTCAGCGTGAGAAGCAAATTATGGTAAGCCACCCAACAAAGAGATCAAGTGGGTATTCTGCAGTGTGCAAACTTTATTACAAGCCTAAACATACAACTTTCACCCTTGCTTTTAATTGTCATATGGGGTCGAGCCTTAAATTTTAAACTCCCACATGATAAAGCCCTGCAAAGGCTTAAGGACAGCTGATCTGTCCCCTCCCTAAGTCTTCTCTAGCATAAATAAGTCCATTTCCTTAAACTTATACTTCTTTGTTTGTTTTATAATAACTTTTTATTTTTCTAGCTGCTAGCAATATCTTTTCCTTGGTGCAATAGTCCTGAAATTTAGCCATAATATTCCTTGGGGTTTTAATTTTGGGGTCTCTTTCAGGAGGTGAGCGGTGAATTCTTTCCATGGTGATTTTGCCTTCTGATTCTACAACTTCAGGGAAGTTTTCTTTCAGGATTTCCTGGAAGATAGTGTTTAGATTCTTTTTTTCATCATGGCTTTCAGGAAGTTCAATAATCCTTAGATTGTCTCTCCTAGATCTATTTTCCAAGTCAATTGTTTTTCCAAGGACATATTTCATATTTTCTTCTATTTTTTTCATTTTTTTGTTTTTGTTTGACTGATTCTTGAAGTCTTATTGAGTCATTCACTTGCATTTGTTCAGTTCTAATTTTTAAAGTATTGTTTTCGTCAGTCACCTTTTTCAGCTCCTTTTATAACTGGCCAATTTGTTCATTGCATACTTTTTCCACTTCCCCAATTTTGTTTTTCAATGCATTTTTGTCTATTTCCAATTCCCCAATTTTGTTTTTCAATGCATTTTTGTCTATTTCCAATTCACCAATTTTGTTTTTTCAGTAAATTGGTGTTTTTATCATATCTCTTTTGGAGGGCTTCTTGCACTGATCTCAATTCATTTCCCCATTTATCATCTAGCTCTCTTGAGATTCCTCATGCAGTCTTCCAGGAAAGCCTTGTGAAATGGGGACCAGCTCATGTCTCCCTTTGTGGCTTCCACTGTAGTTGCTTTCAGAACCTCAGGATCTGGGGTCTGCCCTTCTTTCTCACCATAAAAGCTGTCTATGGTAAGAGCTCTCTTCTGCTTCTTACTCATTTTTTAGAAAGCTTGGGGTCTGTTTAAAGTGAGAGAAGCTGTGGCTTGTGGTAGTTTGCCCTGGGGCAATCCCGCTAATTAACTTCTGGTGCTGGGCTGGTTGCATTGGGACTTTACCTTTGCAGAGGTTTTTCTAACCCACCTTTTATAAAAGGCAGATCTGCCAAAGCACCTGCCCAAAATCAGGGCAGAGTGTCCGAGTGCTTCAGAGGCATTCACCAGCTGTTTAGAGTTTCTGCCATGCTGAGTCCCACCCAGTTTCCTGCCCTGTCTCCCGGACGCCCGGCAAACTGCTCACCCCGTTCCCCCACTGAAACAGACCTGCTCTTCAAAGGTCTGCAAGGAATACTTCATAGTACAAATATTTCTGGGTTCGTTGACTCAAAAATCAGTTCAGAAGCTTATTTTACTGATGTTTTGAGAGGTCAGAGGACACAGAGAGTCATGTCTTCATTCCGCCACTTTGGCTCAGCCCCCCTGAAGTCTCTAACTTTTAATTTTTCAAAATACAGGCAGACAATCTTCAACATTAACCCTTGAAAAACCTTTTGTTTTTCTTCCTCCCTTCCCTTCTCCCTCATCCCTTAAACTGTAAGTAATCTAATATAGATTAAATATGTACAATTCTTCTAAACATATTTCTACATTTATTATGTTGTACAGAAAAAATCAAATCAAAAGGGGAAAAATGAGAAAGAAAAATACAAGCAAGCAAACAACAACAACAAAAAGAAAATATTATGTTGTGATGCACATTCAGTCCTTTCTGGATACAGATGGCTCTCTCCATCTCAAGTCTATTGGAACTGGCCTGAATCATCTCATTGATGAAAAAAGCCACGTCCATCATAGTTGATCATTGCATAATCTTATTGTTGCAGTATACAATGATCTCTTGGTTCTGCTCACTTCACTCAGCATCAGTTCATGTAAATCTCTCATTTCTTTATTCCTTTTTTTTTTTTTAATTAAAGCTTTTTAATTGCAAAACATATGTATGGGTAATTCTTCAACAATGACCCTTACAAAGTTTTGTTACAAATTCCTCGCCCCCTAGTCCCCATCCCTCCCCTAGATGGCAGGAAGTCTACTACATGTTAATTATGTTAAAATACTTGACAAACCGAATATATGTATGCATATTTCCACACTTATCTTGCTGTGCAAAAAAAAATCATGTCTACAAGAAAAAAAAATCTGAGAAAGGAAACACAATGCAAGCAAATATCGAGAGCTTGAAAATGTTATGTTGTGGTCCATATTTCATATCCCTCTCTCTGGGTGCATATGGCCTTCTTCACTGACCAATTGAAACTGGTTTGAAGCATTTCATTGTTGAAGAGAGCCATGTCCATCAGAATTGATCATCATATAGTTGTTATTGCTGTGTATAATGATCTCCTAGTTCTGCTCATTTCACTCAGCATCAGTTCATGCAAGTTTCTCCAGGCCTCTCTGAAATCATCCTGCTGGTCGTTTCTTACAGAACAATAATATTCCATGACATTCATATACCATAATTTATTCAGCTATTCTCCAATTGATGGGCATCCCTTCAGTTTCCAGTTTCTAGCCACTACAAAAAGGGCTGCCACAGACATTCTTGCACATGTGGATCCCTTTCCCTCCTTTAAGATCTCTTTGGGATATAGGCCCAGTAGAAACACTGCTGGGTCAAAGGGTATGTCCAGTTTGATAACTCTTTGAGCATAATTGCAGATTGCTCTCCAGAATGGCTGGATCCGTTCACAGTTCCACCAACAATGTATCAGTGTCCCAGTTTTCCCACATCCCCTCCAACATTTGTCATTATCTTTTTCTGTCATTTTAACCAATCTGACAGGTGTGTAGTACCTCAGAGTTGTCTTAATTTGCATTTCTCTGATCAATAGTGATTTGGCTGCTGCTCATTTCTTATAGAACAATAATATTTCATTACATTTATATACCATAACTTCTGCCACTCCTCAACTGATGGGCATCCACTCATAAACTTATACTTCCATTAATTTTTCCATCTTTTTCTCATCCCAGTAACTCTCTTCTGGAAACATTTTAGCTTTTCTACATCTTTCATAAAATGTGGTCCCCAGCACTGGACATAATATTCCATATGTGAACCAAATACAGCAGAATAAAGTAGAATTATTAAATTTACTTTATTAAATATAATTATTAAAACAAGTCTCCCTTGTTTTGGACATGGAGTAGCTTCCATTTTATACTGTTGATTAAAATTAATCTCATAGTCTCCTAAAACATCCAGTATAGTTTCATAGCAATTGTTTTCTAACCTTGCCTCACCAAGCCTCTATTTGTGATATTCATTATCCATTAATTAAGTGTAGAATCTTAAATTTGACCCTATTAGAATTATAGGATCATAGATTTAGAGATGAAAAGGATTTCAGATCCCTTAGTCCAAATCCCTTATCTATAATTGAAAAATCAAAAAGTTTAAGTGCTTTATTCAAGGTTACACTGTTTGGAAGTAGAAAAGCCAGAATTTGACCCAGGTCCTCTGTCTCCAAGTCCAAATTGTTCCTTAATTTAGTCCATTGAGTCAGTTGAAATCTTTTTTGGATCTTGATTCTCATACAAGATTGTGGGGCACCCTGGCCATTGAGTAAATTGCCAATCATGCCAATGCCATGCATGCTGTCATTCAAGTTAGTAATAAAAAAGTATAATCAGAGATCCTAAGGTTTTCTGCTATTTACATACCTCCAAGCTTTCATTGACCATTTAATTAGTTTGGTTCCAGTCATTAACCAATTCCAAATCTATATAACTATCCTGTTATTTTATTTAGTGATATCAAACTCAAATAGTAATAGATCCCCATAGACTGTATTGACTTAGAAAAATACAAATTAACATTACCAATGTATGTTACATTTCTATTTATATCTCCCAATTTGATTTTAATCTAGTCTGGGGATTATTTAGGAGTTTGGTGGGCTGCAATTTTGATATCTCTGATCTAATCTACATACTTCTATTTTACCCATAAACATATCTTTTTTTATTTTTTTAGTTTTTGCTGAAGCAATTGGGGTTGAGTAACTTGCCCAGGGTCATACAGCTAGGAAGTGTTAAGTGTCTGAGGTCACATTTGAACTCAGGTCCTCCTGACTTCAGGACTGGTGCTCTATCCACTGCACCAACTAGCTGCCCCCCATAAACATATCTTAAGAAACTCTGGCAAATGCTTTCCTACAATACAAGTATAACATATCTATAGTCTTCCTTTGCTCTCTAAGTTATACGGGCAAAAAAAAAAAGGATTTGACATGGCATGACCTGATCTTGATTCAATTATTCACTCTAGCTTTTAGTGATCACTGCTTCCCTTTCTAAGTGCTTACAAATCATATCTTTAATAATGGCTCTTTTGTTTTATGTGAAAGTCAAGTTTACTTTTGAATAGTTTGAAGACTTCAACCTTTTCTTCACATAATGGAATAGAAAAAGCACTTGATCTGAAGTCAAAGGGCCTGGGTTTAAATCCCACTTCTACCCCTTACTACCTATAATGGTTTTATTTGTAATAGAAAAAATAGAGAAACAGTCTTTCATTATATTGTAGAATGATTAAATTAATTGTGACATGTAAATATAACTATCATAAAAATGGCATAAGAAGAATTACAAGAAAAGGTATAAATGCATACAATGTCATACATCATGAAAATGATAATAAGACCAGATAATTATAAAGCACTTTAAAGTTTGCAAAACACTTTGCATATACCATTTCATGTGATCATCATAACAACTCTATGAGCAGAATTCATAAGTATTATTAATATTTTCTAGATGAAAGGATTAAAAAAAGAAAAAGGTTAAGTGACTTGCCTGTGAATAATATAACTGAGGTAGTTCTTTTCCATTTTATTTATATTGAGTATGACTGTCTTTAAATATATTTGTATGGTTATTAGCTAATAATACACCTAGATGAAAACAGAAATTTAAAGAGGACAAAAATTTCAATATTTAATTGTTTAATTTATAGATATATAATATTTAATTATTTAATATATAAACATGAATATGTTTATATATAAATGCATTGGAAATATTTTAGAGTTTATTAATTTATTCTGTATTTTGTTTATGACTATTAAAATTACAGTAAAAATATATAACTATATTAGAAAAGTCTTTTGGATAAAAGGAAATTATCTTAACTTTTTCCTCTGGATGAGTCTGATGGACCTAAAAATGAGAATGATTAGAATTAGGTGAAATAATTGGACACATTATATTATCTCTGGGACTATTCCTAACTATTGTTGGAAGATCAGGTTTTAGGTGCATGAGAATTTGAACAGAAACTGAAATAATTTTTTTACTCATGTTGCTTCTCCCACTTCTTTTTACCTATCTAAATTTTACCTCTCCTTCAAGTCCCATCCTCCCATGAAACTTTTTTGGCTCTTCTGTTCCAAGCTTATCTCTATATTTGAAGTTTTCTTAACTACTATGAAAAATATTGTTATTACCAATTATTTTTTGTACATAATCACATGCTGACTTTTATTATTACATAATTATGACTTGAGGAAGCAAAACAAAACAGAAAGAAAACTCTGAATTTAAGAACTGTTTCTTATATCTAAAGACATTTATACTTAATAGATAGTCATTATATTGATTTTTAGCTAAATTAAGTGAATAAGGAGTAATTAATGCTTACTATTAGTGGACACATACCTGTTGTTGCTGGAGAATCTATAAAATTCAAAAAATTTGATTCAATTCAATACATATAAATAAAGCATCTACTATATGCTTATCTAGTGAAGTTATCTTCATTTTGGTTCTTACTGCAACAAGCTTCTCTCCCACAGGATATTCATATACCATTCCTTCCATGAGGGGATTAAATACATTCAATTTGGGGACTCTGGAGAAATTATCTAGATTAATGAGTGAATGAGTCTGGTTGCTTCAGTCTTTTATGCTCAGCTATCTCATCACTTCAAATAATTCTTCCTAACAATTCATCAGGACACCAAGACCTGGCCTGGCAAGGACATCTTACTTGCTGCTACACTGTTTTCCCACTTCTCATCTCACCCCTCATTGCCCATCCCTCTTCCCACTTCTTTCTTATTTCTTAGTCAGGAAAGAGGCTCCTTCGCCCCCAAAAAGGGAAAAAAATTACCTATATCTCTAGAAAATACATGACACAATGCTATTCTTTGGCTCCATTCAAAATTCCTGTGACTGCAAAGATTAAAGCTCCCTTACCTGGCCACCATTTCTCATAGAATATGTTATATCCAATAGTTCTTTGAAAGCAAAGCTATTTTATTTTTATATCTGTATCCTTAACAGCTAGGACAATATCTATAGTAAATTTCATTGATTGATAAATTGTATAACTGTCCTAGAAACAAAGGTGAAACAAAGAAGAAAAATGGCATAGGCCCTATTTTACAATTTATCAGAAGAATGAGAAAAAGTGAGTCAGTCGATATTTATTAAGCATCTACTATGTATAAGGCATTGTGCTAAGAGTTGTGGGTAAAAATAGAGGTAAAAGATAGTTCCTAACCTCAAGGAGCTCACAATCTAATGAGGAAGACAACAAGCAAAAATATATATACAAAACAAGGTAGTATAGGATAAATAAAAAATGAAAAATAACTATGCTCAAAGCACTATCAAACTGCATACTCTTTGACCCAGCAGGGTTTCTATTGGGCTTATATCCCAAAGAGATCTTAAACGAAGGAAAGAGACCCACATGTGCAAGAATGTTTGTGGCAGCCCTTTTTGGAGTGGCTAGAAACTGGAAACTGAGTAGGATGCCCATCAATTGGAGAATGGCTGAATAAATTATGGTATATGAATGTCATGGTATATTATTGTTCTATAAGAAATGACCAACAAGATGATTTCAGAGAGGCCTGGAGAGACTTGCCTGAGCTGATGCTAAGTGAAGTGAACAGAACTAGGAGATCATTATAACTAGCAACAAGAAGATTATATGATGATCAATTCTGCTGGACATGGTTCTCCTCAAGAATGAGATGATTCAAGCCAATTCTAAAGATCTTGTGATGAAGAGAGCCATCTGCACCCAGAGAGAGGATTGTAGGAACTGAATATGGATCACAACTTAGCATTCTCACTCTTTTTGTTGTGATTTGCTTGCATTTTATTTTTTCTCATTTTTTTCCTTTTTGTGCAGCAAGATAATTGTGTAAATATGTTTACATATATTGGATTTACATGTATTTTTTTTACCATATTTAATATATATTGGATTACTTGGCATCTAAGGAAGGGAGTGGGAGAAGAGTGGGGGTAATTGGAACACAAGGTTTTGCAAGGATCAATGTTAAAAAATTATTCTTGCATATGTTTTGAAAATAAAAAGCTCCAATAAAAAAAAAAATGAAAATAATCCAGAGAAATGGTCCTCGAATTAAGAGAAGTTAGAGATGGCTTCCTGTAGAGAAAAAGATTTTAACAGGGATTTTTAAAAAGCCAAGGAAAGTAGTAAATGGAGGTGAAGAGGAAGAGCATTCCAGGTATAGCAGACAGTCAGAGAAAATATCTGAAGCTCTCTTGTTCATGGAACAGCAAGGAAACCAATGTTTCTGGATTAAAGAATATGAAGTAAAAAGTAAATTGTAAGAAAACTACAAAAGTAGGAGGGAGCAGGTTATGAAGAACTTTGAATGCTAAACACAGTTTATATTTGATCCAGGAGATGATTGGGATCACTGGAATTTATTGATTAGAGAGGAAAGATGGTGAGATCTCTTGTAGTAAGTTTATTTTTAATACACATTGCTTTATGAATCATATTGGGAAAGAAAAGTTGGAGCAAAAGGGAAAAACCATGGGAGAAAAAGGTGAATATAGCATGTGCTGATTTACATTGTCTCCTTAGTTTTTTTCTGGATACAGATGGCATTTTATGTCCAAAGTTGAATGCCTTAGGATCACTGAACCACTGAGAAGAACCAAGTGTTTCATTGTTGATCATTGCACATTCTTGCTGTTATTGTGTACAATGTATCCCGGGATCTGCTTGTCTCACTCAGCATCAGTTGATGTAAATCTTTTCAGGTGAGAGATGGTGAAATCAGAACATTAGAAAAATCATGTTGGTGGTTGAACGGAGGTGGGTTGGAATGAGGAGAAACTTGAGGCATACTATGCAGGACTACTCTCTCCCAACCAAAAACTTTATAGAAATAAAATTCAAATGGGCATGATAGTACAGGCCTGTAATCCCCCCTATTATGGGAGATTGAGGCTGGTACATTGCTTGGAACTTGGAGGTCTGAGCTCCAGAAGGGCTGTTGGGCATGAATACAATGAATCCTTAAAGGGGTACCACCTTTCAAACTACCACCAGTGGGATCAGATCTGTGAGTGGACTAGCCTCTGTGAGATAGGGATACCTCGTTTCAAAAACAACAATAACTTCAACCCAACTCAAATGAAATTCAATTAAATGAAGATAAAAGTAAATTTTGATGAATAGAGCTCTGAACAAGATCTGCTAGTAGATTAACAGAAGAGTAATAAGCCAAAAGGCATCACAAAAGTGTAACAAATGCGTTAAATATAGAGGTGGGAATTCTTTTATACTAGACCCTAATTGCATTTTACATGCTTATGCTAATTGTTTATTGGATTTCTAAGCTAACTGCTTCCTTTCAAGGCCAAAGTGGACCACTCCTCATTATACCAGTCTGGCTATTGCCATTACTTATTGACCTAGGGACCACTCCAACTCTTGGAATCTGTTGAACCTTTTCAAGGCTCTGCCAAACTAGCTTGCCTTGCCATGGTTCTACTCTTATCACAGCTAAAAAGCCTTCTCCTCCTAAATAACATTCCTTTTTCTGTCCTAGTCTAAGGCCTTCTTTGTCTTAGGGTCCCTTTCTGATACAGATCAAAGAGAGGGAAAAACAAAGAGTAGGAGGAGAGGGTTAGAAACAAGTGGAAAGAAAGAGACAGACAGAAAGACAGAAAGAGACAGAGAGAAACAGAAACCAAGAGTGATAGAACATGACAGGAGGAAACAGTTGTAAGAGACCAAAAAGGCCATTCACAGAATAACTTTTTTTCAAAGGACAGATTGATGAGCTTTCATTTTAATCTGCCCAGTCTCAGAACCACCACACCACTTTATAAACATCTCCATGCCATGTTGTACTATTTCCCTCCCTGCCCTCTTTCCAAGTCTTTCTGCAGGACAGCAATCATCAGCACTATCATTCCTGGAAAAGACATACATAATTTGTTCTCTGGTTCCTATCATCATTCCTTCAGACTTCAACTAAATGCTGGAAGTTCAAAATAAACATGTCTAAAACGGTATATAATTTCTTTCTTTAAATCTATTCTTTTTAAAATCAGTCAGATAAGGGTAGCTAGGTGGTGCAGTGGATAGAGCATCAGCCCTGAAATCAGGAGGACCTAAGTTCAAATCTGGCCTTAGACACTTAACACTTCCTAGCTGTGTAATCCTAGGCAAATCACTTAACCCCCTTGCCTCAGCAAAAAAAAAAAAAAAATCAATCAAATAACATTTACTAAGTGCCTATTATGTGCCAGCATTCTGCTAAGTCCCAGGAATAGATATAAAGAGGCAGAAGTCCCTGATCTTGAGAATGTGACAAGCTTCCCTACTGCTGGTAATGCACAACTCTTTTACAACCATCCATGTTTGAACCTTCAGCATCTTCCCTCCTCTCCCCAATAAATCCAATAAGTAGTCTAATCCTATCACATTCTACCTAAGCATTTCTCATGTGTGTCTCCTCTCCACTCAGTACCACCAGTTACTTAAGATTTTACAAAATTGTTTAATAGACTTATTCAAATAAAAATCTTTTTTTCAAAGATCCTCTGATAATTCATATCATATGAAGTATAAAACAGAATGTATCCTTACTAAAGGTATTGTCTACTATCAAGTATGATATCTGGCACATAGTCCAAGTGGATGATGGGTTTCCTATAGATTCTAAAATATTTTAAATGCTTTCATTTCTACTCAATGACTTGGTAGTTATTGAATCAAGCCCTTAGATACTCAAGCATTCTTTTAATAATACCCACAGTAGCTCAAAAGAACAACAATGAAGAATGTGTATTACCCAGATTATGACATGTATTTGAGTTTTTTCCCCATTATAAATATGTATAATTATAAAAAATATATTTCTGCATTAGCCATGTCCCCCTCCAAAAAAAAAAAGAAAAAAAAGGAACAAAGGAAAGAAAGAGAAGAAAATATGTTTTAATTTGTACTTTGAATTTGTTACTTCTCTATCTGTAGTTAAATAGCATGATTACATCATGGACTTGTGGATTGCTGTGTTAATCATAATTACTAAGTTTTTCAAAGTTGATTACTTTTACAATACTGCTGTTACTATATAAATTGTTCTCTTAGTTCTGTTCACTTCACTTTGCATGAGTTCATATAAGTCTCCCCAAGTTTTTCTGAAACCATCCTCTTCATCTTTTCTTATAGAACAATAGTATTCCATCATATCCATATTCCATAACTTCTTCATCCATTCCCCAACTGATAGGCATCCCCTCATTTCCAATTCCTTGTCACTACAAAAATAGTTGCTATAGATATTTTTGTAGATATAGATTCATTTCCACTTTCTTTTATCTATTTGGGATATAGGTCTAGTAGCAGTACAGAATATGTATTTGAATAAGCAGTCCATCAAGTTAGTACATTCATCTTAGAGAGGGACTACAGACAAAGATCTAGCAGGCTCAAAGTTGAACAGAGAGGAGGAAGAGAATGGCTGGATTATATTTGAGGACAGTGTCCATTGCCTTTAATATTCTCAAGCTGTTCCCTGATATAACAAAGAAATTGGATAACTCTTAAATCCTAGTATATTCCCAATTGTGTTATTTGGATATGAATCATGGAATAGCATAATCTTTGAAGAATCAAAGTTACATGTGACCCAAAAGGCAAGGAACTACTTGCTAGAATAAGGAGGTTATAATTTATTACCAATGATACTTAATATGTAAGAATAGAAATAAAATATTCTCCAATAAATATATGATAATGCTAATAATAATAATATTTTGATAGCACTTTAAGGTTTGTAAAATGTTTTATATTTTATCACATCTGATCCTTATAACAATCCTGTGAGATAGGTTCTATTATCCCCAATTTATATAGTTGAAAATCACATGGTCATGCTGAATGAGAAATAACTAATGAATAGTCCAAGTATTGCAAATGGTATCCATGAAGTATTAAAACAGATCTAGAAGTAGGCTTTCTGCATACTGGGCACATAACATAACATAGGAATAGTAGATATGGACAGGGTGTGATCAGGAGTGGTAGAATGAGAACATGACTCCACTGAAGTGTCAAAGCATTGCCATCCCTGTTCCCTGTGCACTTTATATGTAGTGAAACCAGAGCTAGATAGATTTACAAATGAATTCTACCAAATATTTAACAAACAATTAATTCCAATACTACGCAAACTATTTGGAAAAATATGTAAAGAAGGAGTCCCGTCAAATTCCTTCTATGACACAAATATGGTACTGATAACCAAATCAGGAAGAGCGAAAAGAGAGAAAGAAAAATACAGACCAAACTCCCTAATGAATATTTAAGCAAAAATTTTAAATAAAATATTGGCAAAAAGGTTACAGCAAGTTAACAACAGGATAATACACTGTGACCAAGTGGAATTGATACTAGGAATGCAGGGCTGATTCAATATCAGGAGAACTATTACATAATTGATGATATCAATAATAAAACTAACAGAAATCATATCTCAATAAATGCAGAAAAAACTTTTGAGAAAATACAGCACTCATTCCTATTAAAAACACTAGAGAACATAGGAATAAAGGGAATATTCCTTAAAATGACAAGCAGCATTTATCTAAAACTATGAGCAGGCATTATTTGTAATAGAGAGAAGCTGGATATATTCCCAATAAGATCAGGGGTGAAAAAAGGATACCTATTGTCACCATTATTATTTAAGATTGTAGTAGAAATGTTGGCTTTAGCAATAAGAAAAGAAAAAGAAATTAAAGGAATTAGAATAGGCAATGAGGAAATAAAACTATCACTCTTTGCAGATGATATAATGATATGCTTAGAGAATCCTAGAGAAGCAATCAAAAACCTACTTGAAAAAATTAACTGCTTTAGCAAAATTGCAGGATATAAAATAAACCCATAATAATCATCAGCACTTCTATATATTACAAAGTCTATTAATAAGAGGTAAAAAGAAATTTCATTTAAAATAACTGTAAACAAAATAAAATATTTAGGTATCTACCTGCCAAGATAAACCCAGGAAGAACACAATTATTAAACGCTTCTTACAAAATAAAGACTGATCTAAACAATTGGAAAAATATCAGTTGCTCATGGGTAGGTCAAGCTAATATAATAAAAATGACAATTCTACTTAAATTGGTCTACTTGTTCAGAGTCTTACTAATCAAACGGCCAAAAAATTATTTTACGGAGTTAGAAAAAAAAAATTCAGCTAGAAGAACAAAGTCAAGAATTAATGGAAAAAAAAAACCACAAAGGATAATGATCTAGCAGTACCAGACCTAAAATTATATTATAAAGCAGTCGTCATCAAAAAAAATTGGTACTGGCTAAGAAATAGAATAGTAGATCATTGGAATAGGTTAGATACATATAATAATCAATGACTATAATAATCTAGTATTTGATAAACCCCAAAACTCCAGCTTCTGGAATAAGAACTCACTATTTCACAAAAATTGTTGGGAAAACTTGAAAATAATGTCAGAAACTTGGCATAGATCTATATCTCCCACCTCATATGAAAATAGGGTCAAAATTGGTACATAATTTGGGTGTAAAGGATGATATAAGCAAATTAAAAGAGCAAGGGATAGTTTATCTACCAGATTCTTGCAGAAGGGAGGAATTTATGACCAAAGAACTAGAGAACATTATAAAATGCAAAATGGACAACTTAGATTACATTAAATTAAAAAGTTTTTTGCACAAAACCAATGCAAACAAGATTAAAAGGGAAATACAAAGCTGGGGAAAAAATTTACAGCCAGTATTTCTGATAAAGATCTCATTTTTAAAATATATCAGAAACTGTGTTAAATTTATAAAAATATGTCATTCCTCAATTGATAAATGGTCAAAAGATATGAACAATTTTCAGATGATAAAATTAAAGCTATCTATAATCATATGAAAAAAATGCTCTAAATTATTGATTAAAAAAATGCAAATCAAAACAACTCTGGAGTACCCCTTCAGATTGGCTAAGATGACAGGAAAAGATAATGATAAATGTTGGAGGGGATGTGGGAAAACTGGGACAATAATGCATTGTTGGTGGAATTGTGAACTGATCCAACCATTGTGGAGAGCAATGTGGAACTAGGCCCAAAGGGCTATGAAATTGTGCATACTTTTGATGCAGCAGTGCTACTATTGGGCTTGTATCCCAAGGAAATCATAAAGAAAGGGAAAGGATCCACATGTGCAAAAATGTTTGCAGCACCTTTTTTTGTGGTGGCAAAGAGTTGGAAAATGAATAGATACCCATCAATTGGGGAACGGCTCTTTATTGTATATGAAAGTAATGGGATATTATTGTTGTATAAAAAATGATGAACAAGCTGATTTTAGAAAGGCCTGGAAAGATTTACATGAACTGATGCTGAGAGATACAAACTATTACTATACCCAGTAACAGGAAGATTGTGTAGTGATCAACTATGAAACACTTGGTTCTCATTAGGTCAGTGATCAAAGGCAATTCCCACAAACTTTGAATAGAAAAAATCATCTGCATCCAGAAAGAGAACTATGGTGAATGAATATAAATCAACACATACTAAGTTAATTTTTTTTCCTTTTTCTTCTGTTTTTTTTTTCTCTTGTGGTTTTTCCCTTTTCTGATTTTTCTCTCCCAAAATGATTCTTTAAGAAATGTGTATTAAACGGGACAAGCCCTGTCCTAATCTTATCTTCTCTCCATAGATTCGGAGGGATAATTTCTCATGTCCAGTATATATTCATTATTAAACCTCTATCTGCTGACATCTTTTTTCTTTAGGATTCAGCTTAGGTGCTTTTCCATTAAATCATCATTGATCAGAGTGAAACAAAGCTGCCCACTGTCACCATTATTATTTAATATTGTATTAGAAATGTTAGCTTTGGCAGTAAGAGAAGAAAAAAAGATTAAGGGAATTAGAGTAGGTAATGAGGAAACCAAATTATCACTCTGTGCAGATGACATGATGGTATACTTAGAGAACCCTAGAGATTCAACTAAAAAACTACTAGAAACAATTTACAACTATTACAAAGTTGCAGGATACAAAATAAATTCACATAAATCATCAGCATTTTTATATATTATCAACAAAGTTAAGCAAAAGATACAAAAAGAAATTCCATTCAAAATAACTGTCCATAGTATAAGATATTTGGGAATCTATCTGCCAAGGAAAAGTCAGGAACTATATGAACCAAACTACAAAATACTCTCCACACAAATAAAGTCAGACCTAATCAGTTGGAAAAATATCAAATGTTCATGAGTAGGCTGAGCAAATATAATAAAAATGACAATACTACCAAAACTAATTTACTTATTTCATGCCATACCAATCAAACACTCAAGAAATTATTTAAAAGATCTAGAAAAAATAGTAGCACAGTTCATCTGGAAGAACAAAAGGTCAAGAATTTCAAGGAAATTGATGGGAAAAAAAAGGCTGATAAAGGTGGCCTTGCTGTACCAGATCTAAAACTATATTATAAAGCAGCGGTCATCAAAACCATTTGGTACTGGCTAAGAAATAGAGTAGTCGATCAGTGGCATAGGATAGGATCACAGGGCAAACTAGGCAATAACTATAGCAATCTAGTGTTTGATAAACCCAAAGACCCCAGCTCCTGGGATAAGTACTCACTATTTGACAAAAACTGTTGGGAAAATTGGAAACTAGTGTGGAAGAAATTAGGGCTTGACCCACACCTAACACCACATACCAAGATGGGTTCATGATTTAGACATAAAGAGTGATATTATAAGCAAATTAGAGGAACATAGGATAGTTTACCTCTCAGACCTATGGAGAAGGAAGAAATTTGTGTCCAAAAAAGAACTGGAACTCTTAATTGAACACCAGATAGATAATAAGTTAAAAAAGTTTTTGTACAAACAAAACTAATGCAGACAAGATTAGGAGGGAAGCAATAAATTAGGAACTCATCTTTCCATTTAAGGATTCTGATAAAGACCTCATTTCTAAAATATGTAGAGAATTGTCTCATATTTATAAGAATTCAAGCCACTCTCCAACTGATAAATGGTCAAAGGATATGAATGGACAATTTTCAGAGGATGAAATTAAAACCATCTCTAGTCATATGAAAAGTTGCTCCAAATCACTATTGATCAGAGAAATGCAAATTAAGACAACTCTAAGGTACCACTACACACCTGTCAGATTGGCTAAAATGACAGGAAAAGATAATGATGAATGTTGGAGGGATGTGGGAAAACTGAGACACTGATACATTGTTGGTGGAGCTGTGAACAGATCCAACCATTCTGGAGAGCAATTTGGAGCTATGCTCAAAAAGTTATCAAACTGTGCATACCCTTTGACCCAGCAACATTTCTATTGGGCTTTTATCCCAAAGAAATCATAAAGGAAGGAAAGGGCCCCACATGTGCAAGAATGTTTGTGGCAGCCCTTTTTGGAGTGGCTAGAAACTGGACACTGAATAGATGCCCATCAATTGGAGAATGGCTGAATAAATTATGGTATATGAATGTTATGGAATATTATTGTTCTATAAGAAACGACCAGCAGGATGATTTCAGAGAGGCCTGGAGAGACTTGCATGAACTGATGCTGAGTGAAATGAGCAGAACCAGGAGATCATTATACACAGCAACAACAATACTTTTTGATGATCAGTTCTGATGGACATGGCTCTCTTCAACAATGAAATGTTTCAAACCAGTTCCAACTGTTCAGTGAAGAAAGCCATATACACCCAGGGAGAGGCCTATAGTATCTGAGGGTGGATCACAACATAGCATTTTCACGCTTTCTATTAATGTTTGCTTGCATTATGTTTTCCTTCTCGGATTTTTTTCTTATAGATCCAATTTTTCTTGTACAGCAAGATAATTGTATAAATTAGATTTGTCAAGTATTTTAACATAATTAACATGTATTAGACTTCCTGCCATCTAGGAGAGGGGATGGGGGGAAAGAGGAAAATAATTTGTAACAGAAAGCTTTGCAAGGATCAATGATGAAAAATTACCCATGAATATGTTTTGCAAATAAAAAAATTTAATTAAAAAAGAAAGAAAGAAAGAAAGAAAAAGAAATGTTGGGTTTGTGATTTAATACCCATTATTTTGGAAAAATTACAAAACTTCTCTGGGTCTCATTTTCTTCATCTATAAAATGAGTGGGCTGGACTAAATGACTTTTAAATTCTCAATCTGTGATTCTAGCAAATCAACCTAATTATCATAATTTGCTCAATGCAAAAGATACAAAACTAGAATTCTTTGATAACTAGCCCCTTAGACTTCAAAGCTAAGAGGCACCTTAGAAAACTACCAATTCACAGTCACTTAACACATAATGAAACTAAATTTCAGAGATATTAAATACCTTTCAAAAGGTCACAAAGTAATTGACACAATGGAGGGTTAATTCTAGCTTCTCAGACTTTAAATCTATTGCTCTTTCCACTAAGCCATATTGCTTTCCACCTATATACTAGCAAAATGAAAAAGAGAATTAGGCAAGAAAAAAATGCAAACAACCAACAAAAATCTCTTGGCAACATAAAAGAAGCCTGAAACTTTCCTCAATAAAAGGTCCCACTTCAATTTGCTGCCAAAGCCATTTCTTGCTTTGTGCCATCTCTTCCATTTCTTCTTTTATTCAATTATTATATTGCTTAACTCTTCGTGTCTTGTTTCCCTATCTAGGCTGTAAATTCCTTGAGAGTAAGGACTATAAGTTATATTTCTCAATATTCCCCATAAATCTAGAATAGTACTAGTGTTTAATAATTACTTATTGAATGAATCAGTGAATTAAAATAAGATTGAAAGTAAGTCACAGAATTAGCAAATTGGAAGACATCAGCCAGTTCATCAACAAACACTTATTGAAATACCTGCTATATTCCATTGTATTATAAAGCATTATATTATGTAGCATAACTAGCACATATATGTATATTACACACACACATACACACACACATACATGCATTGTGCTCATTGCTTAAAACATAAAGGCAAAAAATACCTCTGCTGTCAAAAAGCTCACAGCCTACTATGGAGACTACATGAACATAGGAAACTAAGTGATAAAGTAGACAGAATGCTGGATCTGATCAGGATTAGGGCAACTCCTCTTCCTGAGTTCAAATCTGGCTTCAGACACTAGCTAAATGACCCTGGGCTGGTCATTTAACTTTCCGCCTCTGTAAAATGAGCTGGAGAAGTAAATGGCAAACCATTCCAGTAAGTTTGCCAAGAAAACTTCCAAATGCAACCACAAAGAGTAATATACATTATACTACAAACCAGAGATAATCAATCAGCAGAGCAAAGGATTAAAGGAGATCAAGAAAGATGAAGAATGTGAGGTTTTAGCTGGAACTTGGAATAAGCTCTGGAAATCAGGAAATGGAGAGAGAGGTCCAGACACTGAGGACAGCCAGTGAAAATTCCTAGAATTTGGACATGAGTGTATTTTGTGGCAAGGATCATAGAGCAGAGAGGGGAAAGTAAGATATAAGAAGACTGGAAAGGGAAGAGAGGACCAAGTTATGAAAGGCCAGAAACTGAGGGATGTAGCAAAAGCTGAAGGAAGGTGTCGTAGGGGTGTGATTTGTATACTTAATCTATCTGAATCATTATGGGTTTTTGTTACTCAAGAGAAGAAAAGTCAAGGGAGATTTTGTTTAGACTCCATGTTGACAAAAGTTTTGTTTCCCCTTTCCATTTCTTTTCCCTTTCCTATCCTTTGTTTCAAGATTTTAAAATATAAAGCCTGTTTCTTGACCCTTTCTTATGTGTCAGATAGGGAAACAAACGCTGTTGGCACGAAAAGACTTCCAGAAGAATAAAATAGCATTAATTATTAGAATATATAAGTACACATTCTAGTTTTCTCCTTTCAAAAGCAGAGTACATCAAGCACATTAAGAAAAGTTTCTTGAATTGGAAACCAAGTGGATGCCCATCAGAATGGCCAAACAAGTTATGGTTACATGAATGTTACATATGAATGTTATGGAATATTATTGTTCTATAAGAAACAATTAGCAGAATATTTTCAGAAAGACCTGGAGAGACTTACATGAACTGATGCTGAATGAAATAAGCAGAAATCATTGTACACGGCAGCAGCAAGATTATACAACAATCAATACTGATGGACATGGCTCTCTTCCACAATGAGATGACTGAGGCCAGTTCCAATGATCTCATCATGAAGAGAGCCATCTACACCCAGAGAGAAGACTGTGGGAACTGAGTGGGGATCATAATATAACATTCTCACTCTTTTTGTTGTTGTTCACTTTCATTTTGTTTTCTTATTCATTTTCTTTTTGATCTGATCTTTCTTATGCAGCAAGATAATTGCATAAATATGTTTACATATATTGGTTTTAACATAATTTGAATATGTATAACATATATGGGATTGCTTGCCATCTAGGGGAGGGAATGAAGGGAAGGAGGGGAAAATTTGGAACACAAGGCTATGCAAGGGTCAATGTTGAAAAATTATCCATGCATATGTTTTGAAAATAAAAAGCTTTGGAGCACCAGCCCTGAAGTCAGGAGGACCTGAGTTCAAATTTGGTCTCAGACACGTAACAGCTGTGTGACCCTGGGCAAGTCACTTAACCCCAATTGCCTCAGCAAAAAAAATAAAAATAAATAAATAAATAAATAAAATAAAAAGCTTTAATAATAAAAAAAAAAAAACCCTCAAGTTTCTTGGCTTAGTTTAGAGACCTAGGACAAGAGTATTAAGGCATTTAAAATAATTTTATATAATTAAAAGTCTTCCAACTTATAAGATGTTAGAATAAGATTTCATAAATAGAATTATCATATAATGAGAGATACCAGTGTCAAGTTTAGTATAATACTTTTATATTATTACTTATTGTGGCCTAGATTTGGATAAAACTTTTTTGGGGGAGCAACGTGGTGCTGTAATAAATGGAAAACTGACTTGGAGTCAGGAAAATCTGGTTTTGAGCCTTTCTCAGAAATATAGTGGCTTCATAATCCTGGGCAAGTAACTTAACCTGTGTCAACCTCAGCATTCTCATTTATTACAGAGGGACAATACAAGAATCTACTTCAAGTATTGTGGTAGCTATTATATATCAGATAGCTTTTATTACATGTCAAATTCATAACACTCCTGAATAGGGACTTCACGTATTTGTGAATGGGTTTTAATACAGATGGGCCTTGCTAAAATTAAATGTTTTAAATAAAACATATGAATGTCCAGATTTATATAAAAGAAAAGTTGAAAGAATTATTGGTTTTGCTAAGGAATTTGTATTGAGGTTATTTAACCTAGAAAGTTTCTTTGAAATATTTAAAATAAGTGAATTCATTTTTAGAATGGATTTGCATTCATTCATTCTATAGAAATTCAAATTCCAATGTAACATGATTGACTTAGCCCCCATTCTCTCTGGGCCAGGCCTGTTACAATTCCCTTCTCAGAGTTCTCAGGTATTCCAAAGGTATCAGAATTTTTCTTTTTACTATCAACAGCTTGACTCTCCACTGGCTGAGATTCCCTTCCTTTTTAGAAGCCAGTGACTAGTTCCATCTAACTCTCAGATAAATCTCAGATGGCTTTTACAAAGGATTATTTAGATACACAAATACAGCAAGAACAAGCAGCAGCATCATAAGGACAGCTAGCATTTCCATAGTTCTTTAAGGTTTACAAAATGCTGTACAAATTTTCTCACTTTATCCTTATAATAACCTTGGGAAGTAAGTATTATTACATACAAAACATAATATTTCCCCTACCAACTTGGGAACTTGATTTCCCACCTCTCACCCCACAAATCAATTTAGTCTGTAGGACTGAAGGTAGGAGAGCGCTTGGGTTTAGAATTTAGCTCAAATCTTACATAGTATTGGTTCCACAAAGCTTACTCCAAAACCAAGATTGTTATAAACCAATAATTTTCCATTAATTTTTCTTTTATATAATTCTGAAAAAACACATATCAGATTTACTTAAAGCAAGGCCCATCTCTACTAGAACTTTCTCATAAATACTCCCTATTATGGGAGTTGTGAATCTGAAATGTAATAATAGCTAACACATAATAACTAGCATCTGAAATTCACAATATTTTTATAAGGTTGGTTCTATTATTATCATCATTTTTAGAGATAAGGAAACTATGGCTGACAGAAATTTTAAAACTTGCTCAGGTTCACAAAGCTAATATATATTTGAGGCAGATTTCTGATGGGCTACGGTCTGAAACACTCACTCCTCAGATATTGCTACCGGGTAGGTTGCCTAGATGATCTAGATTCCTGGGGTCTAGGATTCCCATGTCTTCTCCTGGCTTATATCTGAAGTTCCATTTCCTGTAACTGGAACAGAAAAAGAGTGAAAAAAAATGCCAAAGAGATCCATTTCCCAAGGGTTATATGAATTTGGGGAGGGAAAAACTCCACCAGTATTGCCTTTCCAGCCTAATTCTCTCAGAGGAAATTGCTAGTGAAGGAATCGCCCCTTTCTTCAAAACCAAATGCAACAAAAGTCATACCGGGTGCTGATTGAGGCTGAGTTGAGACACTAGCAGTTCAGGCTATGCAGCCCAAGGTGGGTCATTATGGAATGTCTGAACATACTCTAGTCATCATGATTCTCCCAGAAGCAGTGTATTCCCTAATGTGAATGATGCCATTTTAGTACACTGATAGTCTGTATTTGTGCCATTACATGAGAAACATATGAAATGCCCACTTTCTTAAAAGACTGTGCAGGACCTTGAGGCTACAATGATAATACGACATAGGTACAATTCTCAAAAAGTTTGTAAACAAATCAGGAAAGCAACAAATAATGTCATATTCAATATTTGAAACTTAGATTACCTTGTAGGTTGAATGAGGTTTGGAGGGATACTGCCTGGTGCCCCTTTCAGGTGTTTTCCTTCCAAAACAAATCACCAGTTATCTTTTCAGTATCATGTAATCAGTGTCAGTTACTCTTTCCTCATTATCACTGATAACATTGATTAGCACCCTATTATCCTTTAATCAATATCAATTAGCTTTTGAGTAAAGACATTTGCTGAAAAGAGATACAAGAACAAAAGTACAAAGTACATCCAGCTCCAAAAGACAACACAGTCTCCCCTACACCACCTTGGTGGGGGGGGGGGGGGTAGGAACACAATCCTAAATAGGCTACTAAAAAGAATATTCACCAGATTCAATTCTGGCTGCAGGATAGAGCGAAGAAGGAAGCTTCTCTCTAGCTTGAAGAAACCAATTAGATGGTGTTGATCCACAACAGCATCAGATCAAGCTTCATTCTTCCTTGTGCTTGGTTCTTTGAAAAATCTATCCTTCTTGAACTTGTTGTTCTCCAGATCTTTGGAACTTTCAAGGTCAAAACAAGACTTCTCCATCTCCAGTGCAGCTTCACAAAAGGTGGGCCTGAAAAGCAGAAAAGAGATAGAAGCAACAGGAGAGCTGTATGTTCATGACCTCATGTTGGCCTGAGAAAGCTGGGTGGGTTGCTGGAGAGCTCCTCAACCAGTGGCTTACCTCAGTTATTGCCTCCCCTCTCAATGGCCAGATAGCCAAGAGATTGAGTAGCCTTCTGGAAATCTTTTGATTTCCCCTTCAATTCTCCCTTAGCAGCCAAAGAGGTACACAGTAAGATAAGATTGAAATAGTCACCGAATACTTGTGCCTGATCAATCAATTAATCCATAAGCATTTATTAAGTTCCTAGTAGGAGCCAGATATTGTGCTATGGCAGGGGACACTGATAAAAATTAATGGACTCTGCCTGTCCTCAAGGAGTTAAAATTCTATCAGGGAAGGAAGATTTACATAAATTGGAAGATTCTAAATAGTATGTGGTGACTTCATAGGAGCTACTTGGGGGAATCAGGAAGAGCTTCATGGAAAAGGTGGTGCTGGACCTAAGTCTTGAAGGAAACTAGGAATTCTAAAAAGCCAAGAAGAGACTGGTGTGCATTCAGGAAGGGAAATAACCAGGGCCAAGAGACACAAACAGGAGCTGGAGAATGAGGAACACTGAGAAGGCCAAATTGGCTGTACTATAGGATGTATGAAAGGGACTACTGTGTAATTAGAGTGGAAAGATAGCTCAAGGCCAGCTTGTGATGGCTTTAATTGCCAAAAAGCTAAGGTCATATTTTATTCTATAGGCAATAGGGAACAACATGTGGTGAGTATGGGAGTGTTATGCTCAGTTCTGCACCTTAGAAAATTTGGCGGTGTAGTAGCATGGGTTATGGTGGGGAGAGAATAATTTGGATGCTATTGTAATAGTCCAGGCAAGAAATCATGAGAGCCTGATCTAGGATGATGGCTGTATAAATTAAGATGACCAAAGCAAAAGATATAGGGGGCAAAAATGACAATATTTGTCATCTGTTTGGATATTTGGGGGCAAGGAAAAGCAAAAAGAGAATGACACTATATGGGATAAACTGAGTGAAGACCTCTCTCATAAGGATGTTGCTTCGAACTATGTTCAAATTATGATTTGAAACTTTGCAATAACAAATTGAGCTATAGCTAAAAAGCTGCAAGTGTTTGTCTTGAAAGAACATTCCCTCCTGTTTCCAGTCACCTCTTAATTAGCATTTAAATACTTCTTTTAAAGGCAATTTATTCTTTTGTTTTTGGGGTAAATTTCTGTGCTTAGAGTATAAGCCTGGACTCCCCCAGACAATGAGAGAAAAGGTTAAAGGGGAGAGGGGGCTCCTCTGGTCGATATAATCTTGTGTTTTGAAGTTTGTGCTTTGTACTTCTTCACTGACAAACACCTTGTCAGATGTGAGTTGCCCTTTCTCATGAGATCATAATAAACCTCTTTTTGCTTTTTTTTTTTTTTAATTGAGAGTCTTTGATTGTTTTTGTGGTTGCTACTGTCCTACCCAACACCAAGTTGGAGAACATGGATAACTGAAAGGCAAGTGGTATCCTCAACACAAAGTTCACAGGAAGTTCACTAGAGGAATAGATTTTCAGGGAAAAATGAGTTCTGTTTTGGACATGTTGAGTTTGAGGTGTCTAAGTCTTTTTGAAATGGCTAATGCACAGAAGAGTAACTAGGGCTGAATATATAAAATGCAAAGTCAGTGATTAGGGCACCAATTGAGAGAGGGTGTAGAGAAAAAAGGGAAGAGGACAAAGGGCAAATTGAGTTAGTAATATGGAAGGTAATCCAACAAAAAAGATTTTAGAGGAGAGGTCAGACAAGGAAAGGGCACATCACACAAATCCAGAGGAGAGAGTATCTTGGAGAGATAGCTTCAGATGTTGTAGAGAGGTTAAGAAGGATGAGAAGTAAGAAAAGGCTTGGCAATTAAATCACTCAATGCAAACTATTAACTGGCAGAGCTGAGAGTCCAATCCCATTCTTGGGTCTAAATTCAGAGCTTTCTGCTCCTAACAAACTAAAGTTAATCTTTAAATGAGAAACAAAGTGCTTTATTTTAAACTCTCTGACCTATTTCCCAACCCAAATTATAAGGTAGTGCATTTGGAAGCAGGTTGAGGCACAGTGGTTCAAATCTCACCTTTGACCCTCTTCTCTTTGTATCCCCCTGGGCTTTGTAGGCAGTATCCAGCTTCTTTAATAAAGACTTATTGATTGAATGATGACTCTTGGCCTCAATCAGGAAAGTTACTGTGGAAAGCCTGTTGGAGTCAGAAAACCCAGGTTCAAATGTTAGTTTTCTTCTTTATTTTCTGGATGATCCTGGCCAAGTCACTTGATTGCTGTGTGTTTCCTCATCTATAAAATGAGAGGGCTGATTTAGAAGGCCTCTAACATTATTTCAATTCCCTATTTATGATTCTATGGCTAGATATTCTATAAGGTCTTTTCTAGCTCCAATTCTATGAACATATAACCTTTGGTAGAAAAAGATTTACAATCTAGACTAGTGCTTGTCAGCAGATAGGCGGCTGGGAAAATAATGCCTTAGGGCATTACTACAAATTAACAAAAAACCAAAGGAATTTAGACCTTCAGTTACCAAACACATTAAACACATCCTGTTTTCCCTCTGCACTGCTTTCTTTCTGGAAAATTTTGAAATTATTGACGGATTGCTCCTGGCTGCAGGGAGATATCTGAAGATCAGAGGTGGAAAAGATCTGTTCTACAAAAGATGGTAAATCAGTAGGGTTCCTTTTATAATTCCCCAATCTCAAATTGGAGACTTTATTAAAAGGACCTAAAAGCATTATCATTTTATTAGCTTAAGTAAATGGGTAAGCCTTGCTGCTGATCTACCCCATGAAATTCATATATATATATATTATGCAGGATTGAGAAAACATGGTCCATCACTACACACCTGTCAGATTGGCTAAAATGACAGGAAAAGATAATGATGAATGTTGGAGGAGATGTGGGAAAACTGGGACACTGATACATTGTTGGTGGAGCTGTGAACGGATCCAACCATTCTGGAAAGCAATTTGGAACTATGCTCAAAAAGTTATCAAACTGTGCATACCCTTTGACCCAGCAGTGTTTCTATTGGGCCTATATCCCAAAGAGATCTTAAAGGAAGGAAAGGGACCCACATGTGCAAGAATGTTTGTGGCAGCTCTTTTTGTAGTGGCTAGAAACTGGAAATGGAATGGATGCCCATCATTTGGAGAATGGCTGAATAAATTATGGTATATGAATATCATGGAATATTATTGTTCTGTAAGAAACAACTAGCAGGACGATTTCAGAGAAGCCTGGAGAGACTTACATGAACTGATGCTGAGTGAAATGAGCAGAACCAGGAGATCATTATACATGGCAACAACAATACTATATCATGATCAATTCTGATGGACATGGCTATCTGCCACAAAGAATTGTTTCAAACCAGTTCTAATTGTTCACTAAAGAAGACCATATACACCCAGAGAGAGGGATGTGAAATGTGGACCACAACATAACATTTTCAAGCTCTCTATTGATGTTTGCTTGCATTGTGTTTCCTTTCTCTGATTTTCTTTTTTTTCTTGTAGATAGGATTTTTCTTGCACAACTTGTCAAGTATTTCAACATTATTAATTAACATGTAGTGGACTTCCTGCCATCTAGGGGAGGGCAGGGGACTGGGGGTAAAATTTGTAATGGAAAGCTTTGTAAAGATCAATGCTGAGGAACTACCCATATATATGTTATACAAATAAAAAAAAATAAAAATAAAAAATACTTGTTAAGAATAAAAAAGAAAAAGAGAAAAAAACATGGTCCATTTTCCCTACTTGATATAGAGAATCTATTAATTTTTTTTTAATATACAGTTGTTGTCCTTTGTTCTCAAAAAGGACCAAATGACATCACTATGTTAGAGTTGTTATAGTATGTCAGACTGTGACTGATCAGACTATTATGAGCTGGGAATGCTCTACCACAGGTTGGACACAAATAGTCCATTGGAACATTTAAGGTGGATTCTCTAAATTTTCATCTTACCATTCTTTTGAGTTACTTTAATTTCATTTTTTATCCCATAAAGCATAGCACTTTCTCTGGTGAGGGATGTCATGCTGGGCAGTGCTGTGCCAGTGTCTTCCCCTATCATACAATCAATTCTAAAGTTCTTAAGAGAGACCTTGAGAGTGTTCTTGTATTGCTTTTTTTTCTGACCATCATGAGAGAGATTGCTCTGTATGAGTTGTCCATAAAATGGTATGTTTGGCAAATGTATATTTGGCATTGAACAATGTGACCAGCCCTTTGGAGTTTAACTCTCTGAAGCATAACTTGAACACTTGGCAGTTTAGGTTTTTTTTTGTTTTTTTGTTTTTTTGTTTTTTTTAATTAAAGCTTTTTTATTTACAGAACATATGAGTGATTTTTCTACATGGAACTTTGCAAAAAAATTTTTTTTGTTCCAAATTTTTCCCCTTCTTCCCCCATCCCCACCCCTAGATGACAGGTAGTCTAATACATGTTAAATATGTTAAATTATATGACAAATCCAATATATGTATATACATATCTATACAGTTATCTTACTGCACAAGAAACATCAGATCTAGAAAGAGAAAAAAAAACCTAAGAAGGAAAACAAAATGCAAGCAAATATTCACAGAAAGTGTTAAAATGCTGTGTTGTGGTCTACACTCAGTTCCCTCAGGCCTCTCTGGATATATATGACTATCTTCATCGCTGAACAATAGGAACTGGTTTGAATCACATCATTGTTGAAGAGAACCATGTCCTTCAGAATTGATCATCGTATAGTCTTGTTGCCCTGTATATTGATCTCCTGGTTCTGCTCGTTTCACTCAGCATCAGTTCATGCAACTCTCTCCAGGCCTCTCTGAAATCGTCCTGCTGGCCATTTCTTACCGAACAATAATATTCCATAACATTCATATACCATAATTTGTTCAGCCATTCTCCAATTGATGGACATCCATTCAGTTTCCAGTTTCTTGGCAGTTTAGTTTGAGAAAGTACCTCAGTGTCTGGTAACTTATCCTGTCAGAGGATCCTCAGAATCTTCCTAAGACAATTCAGATGGAAGCAATTCAGTTTCCTGCATGGTGCTGGTATTCTGTCCAGTTTTCACAGGCATATAATAATGAGATACCTCAATGGTTCTGTAGACCTTCAGTAGTTGCATAGCAATACAACTAGGTATTGCCTCTGATACATAATGCAAGCTGAAAAGCTTGAGAAATCAGGCAAAAGCCCAGTACTATCCTGGGATTGGGCCTGGTACCAGATTCAAAGTGCTGGAGTTTCAAACTTTAGTCAAGGATAAATCTAGAGGGCATGGGATCATTATTGAAGCCCTTGAAATCATTCTACAAGTTCATTCTATTTGTTTGTTTAAGGGCATCGAGAAGAAGTTTTGGACAAGTTGAGTTTGAGATACTTAAAAGAAGATATACAGAGAGAAATATCCACTAGGCAGTTGGTAATGTGGCATTGGAACTCAGGAGGCAGGTAGGTAGTGGAGAGAGGGCTGGGCTTGGAGTCAGGAAAAGTTGAATTGAAATGTGGCTTCAGACATTTACTGGCTCTATGACTCCTGGGCAAGTGACTTCACCATTGTTTGCCTTAATCCACTGGAGAAGGAAATGGCAAACCACTCCAGTGTCCTCACCAAGAAAATCCTACAGATAATATGGTCCGTGGGGTCATGAAGAGTTTGATATGACTGAACAACAAGATATAGGGTTTGGGGAGTCATCTGCACAAGGCTCATAACTGAAATCTTGACAGTTAATGAGATCACGAAGTACAGACCAAGGGTTCTTAACTGTTTTGTGCATCATAAATCTCTTCTCAGAATAATATTTTTTAAATAATTTAAAGAAAATTAAATTTCACTTAGAAGTTAATGAAAATAAATATGTAATCTCCTTCCCCCATTCATGTTTACCAACCTTCTGAAATCCATCCATGAACCCCAGGTTAAGAACATATCTGGTATAGAGAGAGCAAAGGAATGGGCCCCTAAAAGAGAACAGGGATGACTCACAAGGAGATAGAAAAAAGGACAATCAGGAGAGATCACTGTCACTGAGAACCATAGAAGAGAATGCTTCCAGGAGAAAGTGGTGGTCACCTATAGAAATAGCAAGGAGGGTGAGACCTGAAAAAATTTCATTGGATTTACCAATAATAAATTCTTCCATGTTTGGTCAAAAGATAAGAAAGATACCTGTCAGGCAATCTCCTCTTTTCAAACGTGGGTAGACTCTTTACCTAATTCACTTTTGGGCCAAAAGCCAAAGATAATTTAGAGTTCTCTTCTGCATCCTCCTGGTTCACTCATCTGTGCCATCTGAATTATAGCCATCTCCCTTCACTGGCTGAGCTTCCTGGCAATCTTTGTAATAGGACATACAACTATAGCAAAGGACAATTTCCTCCAAGACAGTTTTAATTCTTTATCTTCCAGCTGTTAGTTGGGACATAATTTTATATATTGTTAAGAGCATCAAAACCAATACAATCCATTTTAAAGTGTTAAATGTGCATATGAAGTGACCTGAAATCAAATGGTATATATTAATGTGTAGGGCTGTCTAAACCTTTCTACATTGTGCTGATTGACTGTTTTTTTTTTTTTTAAATACCTTTTTATTTTCAAAATACATGCAAAGTTAGTTTTCAACATTCATCCTTGCAAAATCTTGTGTTTCAAATTTTTCTCCTTCTCTCCTCCTTCCCCCTCCCCTAGACAGCAAGTAATCCAATATATGTTCAACATGTGTAGTTCTTCTCAACATATTTGCACATTTATCTTGTTGCACAAGAAAAATCAGATCCAAAAAGAAAAAAGAGAAAGAAAAAAAGCAAGCAAATAATAACAAAAAAAGTGAAAATAGTATGTTGTGATCTACACTCAAGTCTCCATAGTCCCCTCTCTGGGTGTAAAAGGCTTTTCTTCATCACAAGATCATTGGAACCTGAATCACCTCATGTTTGAGAAGAGCCATGTCATCAGAATTGATCATTGTATAGTCTCATTGTTGGCGTGTATAATCTCCTGGTTCTGCTCATTTCATTTAGCATCAGTTCATGTAAGTCTCTCCCAGACTCTCTGAAATCATGGTGCTGATCATTTCTTATAAAACAATAATATTCCTTCTGGAGAACAATTAGGAACTATGCTCAAAAAGTTATCAAACTGTGCATACCCTTTGACTCAGCAGTGTTTCTATTGGGCTTATATCCCAACATCTTAAAGGAAGGAAAGGGATCCACATATGCTAGAATGTTTGTGGCAGCCCTTTTTGTAGAGGCTAGAAACTGGAAATGGAATGGATGCCCATCAATTGGAGAGTGGCTGAATAAATTATGGTATATGAATGTTATGGAATATTATTGTTTTGTGAGAAATGACCAGCAGGATGATTTCAGAGAGGCCTGGAGAGACTTGCATGGACTGATGCTGAGTGAAACAAGCAGAACCAGGAGAACATTATACACAGCAACAACAAAACTACGTGGTGATCAATTCTGATGCACATGGTTCTCTTCAACAATGATGTGATTCAAACCAGTTCCTATTGTTCAGCGATGAAGATAGTCATATACATCCAGAGAGAGGCCTGTGAGAACTGAGTGTGGACCACAACACAGCATTTTAACGCTTTCTGTGAATGTTTGCTTGCATTTTGTTTTCCTTCTTAGGTGGTTGGTTTTTTTTTTTTTTTTTTCCCTCTAGATCTGATTTTTCTTGTGCAGCAAGATAACTGTATAGATATGTATACACATATTGGATTTATATTTTTTAGCATATTTTAACATGTATTAGACTACTTGCCATCTAGGGGAGGGAGTGGGGAGAAGGAGGGAAAAATTTGGAACAGAAAATTTTGCAAAGGTCAATGTAGAAAAATTACTCATAT
>JAJPUD010001479.1:241487-272938 GCA_023553655.1 Myrmecobius fasciatus | reverse complement strand
AAGCTTTTATAAACAAAAAAAACAATTAGCATAGTTCCTAGTACTTAAAAGAGTTATAGAAATGTTGACTGTGTTATTATCATTATTATTAAATTCTATTATCATAACAAAAAAGAACAATAATATTCCATAACATTCTTATGCCATAACTTATTCAACCATTCTCCAACTGATGGGCATCCATTCAGTTTCCAGTTTCTAGCCTCTACAAAAAGGGCTGCCACAAACATTCTTGCACATGTGGGTCCCTTTCCCTCCTTTAAAATCTCTTTGGGATACAGACCCAGTAGAAACACTGCTGGATCAAAAGGTATGCACAAGTTGATATTTGTGGAAATATGTATAGAAGAATTGCACATGTTTAACATATATTGGATTACCTGCTATCTAGGGGAGAGAGTGGGGGAAGAGAGGGAAAAAATTTAGAGCAAAATTTTATAAGGGCGAATGTTGAAAATTATTCATCTATATGTTTTTAAAATGAGAAATTTTGATTAAAAAAAGAAAAGAAAGGCACAACAATGATAAGTTTGGAAATATGTATACATATATTCGATTTGCCAATATTTTAACATAATTAACATGTAGTGAATATCCTGCCATCTAGGGGAGGGGTGGGGAGTTGGGGGGGAAAATTTGTAACGGAAAGCTATGTAAGGGTTATTGTTGAAGAATTACCCACACATATGTTATGCAAATAAAATAAAAAAAATTTAAAAAAAGAAAAGAAAAAGGATATACATAATTTGATAGCCCTTTGGGCATACTTCCAAATTGCTCTCCAGAATGGCTGGATCAGTTTACAACTCCACCAACAATGTATTAGTGTGATTGACTCTGTTTAATAAAGACTTATTTCTTTCCCATAACTACCCATTATTAGCAGCTATATAAAATATAAAGCAATAATGCATATTTCACTAGGACACTGAAATATGGAAAGTGAGAATTTCTTAAGAAATTATATCTAGATGTAATATGAATTAGATGCTGTTACTATTGGATTTTAGTTGCACAATTATTGAAATATGTAAATAATTTGGGTCTCCTTTCATTAGTCTGGTTCATTGCATAATAATTCTCACATTTCTTTGAATTATTTATCTTGGTAATTTCTTATGGCATAGTAAAGTAGTTTCTAGTCTTTAAAAAAAAAAGAAAAGAAAAGAAATTATATCTAGAATCTTTCCCCTCATCTCTACCTCCTGACTTCCCAGGCTTTCTTCAGATCTCTGCTTTTCTATAAGAAGGCTTTCTTGGTCCTCCTTAATCTCAGTACCTTCTTTTTGAGATTATCTAAATTTAGTCTGAATATATCTTGTTCATACAAAGTTTTTACATGTTTCCCTCATTAGACTGTGAACTCCTTCAGAGTCAGACTATCTTTTTATTATATTACATCTTGTTGTATTTCTTTGCATCCCTAATATTTAGCACAGTGCCTTTCTGATAGTAGGTATGGCCTTTCTGATAAGCTTATTGACTTGACATCAAATTTAGTGGCTAAAAGATAATGCTGGCATATGTTCTGGATAAAGATCACAACAGGAAGAATAATAATAAATAAATTATTATTATATTTTCCTTTTAATAGTATAAGCTACTTTAGACAAGTTGTTCTGCGTTACTTAAAGGCTGTTAGTAGCCATTAATAAATGAAACTATTTTTTTACTATAAAGCCAAGTTTATTTTGCTTTTCATTATTGTACCAGAAAAGGTCTTAAAGCTGCATATAAACAATTAGTTTCCACGATTCATTTGTAAGCAAAAATATAATTTATTATTTGTCTTTGTTGTTCTTGGCTATTTTAGTTCAAATATGCACATAATAGAATATAAGTATTCATACATGTGTTCACAAATGTGTATATCTAAGGCTCCTTTGCAAGTACTATCCTAACTAAATAGCTTAAAAGTACAGAGACAAATTGATTCAGAGTTTCATAAAATCACATACTTTTAGAACTTCATGAATTTTAAATATCATCTCGTCCAATTCCTTCAATTAGTGAATTAAGAAATAAAGCCCTGAGAGATTAAAGTGACCTGCTAAATAAAAAAGGGAAAAATTAATAAACTATTTTTCATTCAAAAACAATGTTTTCAAAAGGAACCAACAACATAAGAATCTTGTACTATATTCAACAAAAGTTTTTAAATTACAAATTAATTTCATTGGCTAATTTCACTGGTAAATTATTAAAGGCGGTTTTAACTATCTTTTGACTTTGATCATGTCCTATTGGCCAGGTATCAGATGTATATATATATAATGTTTATACAATATAGATAGACAGATTTATGTGTCACTATACTTCAGTATTTTAAGACTATCAGTGTGGATTTCCCACCATTGCTGGAGATCACAACCTCCTTATACCTTTATTATCTAAATAGCTTTTCCTTTATCACCCAAGTGATTTCTGGTGATTCCTTCTTTAGCAAGGCTGCTACTTGGATAAATTAAGTAAATAACAAACATTTATTGGGTACTTATCAAGAGCCAGACACTATGCTAGGTGTTGAGGATCACAAATAAATAAATAAATAAAATAGATAATCCATAATGTAGTTTATACATACTTAAAGCCTCTTCAGATTGATCGATAGAACCAGCTACAGATTGCATTTCGTACAAATTTTAAGAACCTAGGGTTATCTGCCATGGTAAGGCAGTAGTGTAGGATATAAGTGGTTAATGTGTTTCCATGAATGTGCCTAATTGAACATAGGATCATAAATTTAAAGTTAGAAGAAACCTTAAAGGCTCAGACAAAAGCTTTAAGCCTTCTTTGCTCTCAAGACTTCCAAACTACAGTTGTGATTAATTTCTTTTACTACTTAAGCAACAGAATTCATATTGATTTGGAAATATAAAAGAGAAGAAATTGTATGTTAAAATTCTACATTTATGCAAATGTTTAAACAATTTTTAAAAAGTGATTTAACAATATATCATCAAAGTTCCTAGAATTAAGTAATTTTATTCAATATTCTTGTTAATATGTTAGTGTCCTGCTGTGTTTAACTAGAAACTCATAGCTCATCTAGTTGCTGTTGTTTTCCAAGTTGTAATATGTACTCAAAGCTATTATATAGTGATAAATACCTTTCCAATCCTCCTAAATCTCATCTTATTGTTTTATGTAACTACCATTCCTTATTGATACTGGGGTCTCTTTCCAAATATAACATCATATGAACTAATTTCTACTTGTGACACTTATTAAGTGGAAATGAGAATGTGTTCAGAGTTTCCACTGGTGGATCTTATCTATCTGTATATTTACTCTTGCAATAAAAAACAAAAAGGTCCTTTTTCATTACAGAAGCTTGTCTTCTTTAACTCAAATAGCTTTGGAACAGATATTCATGAAGTAGTGATAAAGTGAGAGGAAACTCAGCAAAGATAGTAACAGGAGTATAATATCTCAAATGCTTTTCTGATTTCTTTTTTTTTTTTTTCCTGAGGCAATTGGGGTTGAGTTACTTAGGGTCACACAGCTAGGAAGCATTAAGTGTCTCAGGCTGGATTTGAACTCAGGTCCTCCCTTGCTTCAGGGCTGGTGCTATTTATTCAATGCATAATCTATGTGCTCTGATTCATTTTTAATACTTTCTGGCTATCAATACAATAATTGAGGTTATACATCTCAATCTCATTCTGTCTCTGACCTATCTCCTTTTCCATTCAAACTTGTCCTAAATGAAGTCTTTTCTGCCATTTCTCAGGTCCAAATTCTTGTTCCTAATTTGCTTACTTGTATTCACCATGTATCTTTTTTTTTTTTTTTTTTTAATCTTTGGTTTACCTGAAATGATAACTCTCTCCTGAGACTATTGTGTTCTGTCCTTTCTTTTTGTAGATAAATGAGTACAGGAGACTGAATGAACTAGGTTATAACTTTGTGAACTTTGAAAAACTCGAGTGGCCACCAGATAGCCAGGTCCACAAAGGAGTCAGCCCTGAAAAGGAAAAGGAAGCTTCTTGAACTACCCTAGTAAGTAGTGACTCTGTCTGCTCTGCAAACAAGTGAATGGCTTGTCCATTGGTCATGCTGCATCTGGAAACGAATTTAATAGTGGAAAGACTGATAATAATTGCTTTAAGTTTGAGGCCATTCTCCTCAGGGAAGGAAGCACAAAAGGTCATAGTCTAATCTGTTCCATCTCCTGCACTCATTCACCTATGAACAGGATAGAATGAATACAACCATATTCTCATGGCTTTTTGTCAGCCCTAGGTAGGGAGGGTAGGACACTGCTGGCATCTGTCCACAGTAAGGGACTTAGAGCAGTTCTTCCTCACTCACCACCCAGGTAAGGACACTCTTAGTTCTGGTTAACTAGCCCATCATCATCCCTTCATAAAGAGACAGGAAGAACCAGAAAGTGTTGGTCCAGAATCTCTGGATTGGGAAACCTTGCTCTACTATTACCTGTCATGATGCATTTCTAGGCTCACCAAACTTCCAAATGTACTGGAATGAAGCAGAACAGATTGTGCCTGTCTGAAGAAGAGGCCCTGTTGGCTGGTCTAATAAATTGTTAGATGCAGTTTAGTGACTTTTGGGATATTGGTCCAAATTATTTTCCAGAATGTTTGAACCAATTCATAGCTTCATCAGTAGTATGTCAATGTGCCTATCTTGCCAATGTGGTGGGAGGTAGAACATCAGACTTGGTTTTATTTGTATTTTGCCTTAATATTAGAGATTTGGAACATTTTCTCATGAAGTTGTTGATACTTTTAATTTCTTTCTTTAAAAACTGGTTGCCTATACCTTCTGACCATTCATCAAATAAGGAACAGCATTTGTTCTTATATATTTGAATTAATTCTTTTTTTTCCCTGAGGCAATTAGGGTTAAGTGACTTGCCCAAAGTCACACAACTAGTAAGTGTTAAGTGTCTGAGACCAGATATGAACTCAGGTCATCCTGACTTCAGGGCTGGTGTATTTGAATTAATTCTTGATATAACTAGGATATCAGACCTTTGCCAGAAAACCCTGCTATAATGACACCTCCCCCCCAACTGTTTCCCTTCTAATCTTAACTACATAGACTTTGCACAAAAGTTTTTCAATTTTGTATAGTGAAAATTGTACATTTTATTTTCTGTGAACTTCTCTAATCCTTGTTTGGTCACAAATTCTTCCTCTTTAGATAGTTGTAATAGCTATTTCCTTCCTTCTTTCTCTAAATTGCTTATGGCATAATATGGTGGAAAATGGTTTATCCTGATCTAGAACTTTATAAAGGAGACTGAAGATAATTTGTCCCAGTTCACCTCATGAGCAGTGAGCAGAAACTGGCACCTTTGAGCCTTTAAGTTAATTTTATTATTGTGAAAATAGCTTGCAACAGAAAACTGTCTGAAAGCATGTCATATGAAAACTTCCCTTCTCATATTTTCATCAGAGATATACTAAGTACATTGTCATAAAGTTTTTTTTAAAAGAGAAGACATTAGACATATAGATTAGTAGTTAAATAGGACCAAACATTACGTTAATTTAATGTGATATTTTTAGAATGTTATCAGAGACTTCTAAATCTTAAAGTATTCCACTTACATACTGCCTGGTGTAACTAACCTCTCTTAATTGTACAACTTGTAACAGCTTACTTATTTCAGGTCAGTTACTAAGTTTGAAAAGGATTAATTCTACATGGGGTTCAGATCCTTCTTTCTCTTTATATGGAAATACTTCGCAAGTAGCACCTGCTTTCTTAATGGCTAGGAATTGGTTTATCAACAATTATCAAAAGGTGAGAAGCTGCTTTCTCACATTTTTGATCAGGCCCCAAAATTCGTCCTTATAGCATTTTATATTCAGAAAATCTTGTTCCTTAGTGTGGTATATTTAGATTGGAGCTGACAATGGGTGTTTCTCATTTGGAAGTGTTTTATAGTGTGTGAGCATGGTAGAATATATGAATGTCCTGTTAGGAGCCTGCCTGTTTTTTCATTCTTGACAATACCAAATAACTGACACCAAGTTGCTTTTGAACTCTTTAGAACAGAATAATTCACTATTTTGCCACCCAGCTAGTCAGAATAATACGCTCAGGAGACTGAACTCCAGCAGTCACGTGGTTAGATGGAAGCGGCAGCATTCCATACTTATTCCACACTCCATCAGAAATGGGGAGGAGGGGCTCCAACAGGGCACGTGCTTGGGGAGCACCTTCCCTCCCCCAATGGGCCGAGTCCTTAGGGTAAGTCGGGTCGGTGCTAAGGGGGATCCCAGGTGGCTTTTCCAGCGTTCCTCTCAGCCAGTCAGTGGTCACATTTCCTTCGGCCCAAGCGCCGCGGAGGACGGGGCTCTGTGAGCCGCTCTCTGGGGCAGCTGTACGTGGGGGAAGGAGACGGCCTTTTCTTGTTAACAGGGCAGGATGACCGACCTAAGGCAAGGGGTTGCTCGGCCGTCTCAGCCGAAGTCCGTACTGCCTGTGGGCCATTTCCTTCCCTGGGGGCCACGCTTAAGTAAGGTCCTTGCTACAGTCTGAGGCCACATTTGAACTCAGGTCTTCCCGACTCGGTTCCAGACTTCTATCCCCTGAGCCACCCATTTGCCTCCCCAACCCTCAGGGGCATTTAAAACCATCCTGAGACTAGCGTTTGCCCTCACTAAATGGAAAGGAGGAATGGATTAGAGTTTAAGGACAGGGAATTCTGCTTTGGGGACTCCTTATCTCTTTACCTGAAAGATGAAGCCCTGGAAAGCATTGTGTTTCTTCACCACCTCCACCTTCTAACCAGCAGGAAGAGAACAGAGTAGTCTGCTTTTCTCTTTCTGCTAAAAGTTAGTGATGTCTGCATGGCCAGATCTCAAAGCCCGCCCCACTGGGTCGGGGACAGTAATCCATTGCAATCCTCCTTTCAGGGATGTCTGCACATCTTGGATTTAGAGATGCAGTTTCTTGTAGTATTAGGAGTCAGGAAGGCTAAGTCAGTTAAGATCCCACCCAGTGCCCACAGGATGCAGAACTCTAGGCAAAAAAACTTCACCTTTCCATACCTCAGTCTCCTCTTCTATAAAATGTTGGGGTTGGACTCAGTGGTCTCTAATGTTTTTTTTTTTAGCTCTAAATCTATAATCGTATAATTATTGCTAAAAATTATAACCACAACTTATAAGGTAATTTTGATGGATTTTTGTTTGTAGTGAGGTAGAAATTTCCCTGAAAATCTATGAACTTACTAGTCTCCATTAAATATTTCTCTATAGCAAAACTGCATATTTGTTGATCTGGGTCTATCACGTAAAGGTCTTTATTATTCATTTCTGAGAAGGCCTCAAAGTAGAGAAATCCTGGTAGACAGACTCGGACAGAATTGGAACATTTTACTTTTATTCTGTTTTTGTTTCAACAGTTCTGGCAGCAGCAAAATAAACAGTGTTTCTTGTGAAATAATTTAAGCATGGAGTTTTTTACATCTCTCTCCATCACTCAGTTCCTATTAATGTGTTCTTTCTACCTTTTTGGCCTTTCCTTCAAATATTTGTTTAATCCCCTTCCTCTGGAACTCCCTTAGGTGGAAGGGAAGAAGATGATGGTACCTGAGCAGGGGATGATTAGTGATTTTTTTTTTCCTTGCATGAAAGAGTTTATGTATCATTTCCAAACCTTTCTCATATACTCATCTTCTTGAAACTACTAATTTATAAAAAGAATGTCCAAAGAGGCTTGGATCATTTGTAGATATATAATCAATTAACATTTATTGGAACACTTAAACTGTCTGAGCTACCATTTGTTTGTTGCCCAATGGTATCTGACTCTTTATGATTGCATTTGTGGTTTCTTGTTCTAGATAGTGGAGTGACTCACCATTTTACAGATAAGGAAATGAGGCAAACAGACTTAAGTGACTTGCCTAGGAACCACATAGCTGACAAGTGTCTGAAGCCAGGTTTGAACTCAGGGAGATTCTTGAGTCGACTCCCAGCATTCTATCTACTCTATCACATAGCTGCCTCAGACAGCAAGCTGCCATACAGGACATGAACTAGCAATTCTCAATTACTCATGATAATATAAGAGACAAATGGCAAAATAACAGATGATGTTAAAATAACTTTGTATTCTCAGTGCCTATGATTCTTTCTAAACATATTAGAGGTTGAATAAATGCTTGCTCTTTTTTTTTTTTTGTAATTATTCCTGAACATGAATGTGTCCCATATTTAAATAATTCAAATAAAATAACAAAACCAGACATACTATGAGATTGAGATGGGGGGGGAGGGGAAGGGCTACAAAGTTCTCAAACTTCCCTATCTTAACTCTTTGCTCAACTTCCCCTGACTTCCCGCTACATGATGAAAATAGACAGCTTTATCTCCCATTTTGATGCAAGGATGAACTACTTTTTCTCCCTTCCTAAATTTGATTTGCACTAAGTATACATCCTTTGAAAATAGAAAAATCAATTAAGAATTCTCATTCTAAAAAAAGTAATCTCAAAATTCCTTTCTATTTTTTGCTGTTAGAAAATATAATTCACAGATAGTAACAGCATTTTTATAAATAGAAATTATTGATGATTTGTTTTATATACTTTCATTTCCAAATATAACCTTCCCTCCTATCCAGGGGGCTTATTTATAGAAAGAATTTTAAAAAGAGAAAGAATGAAAATAGTTCAGCAAAATCAACTCTACCTATTTTCAAATTTGCCCAGGAGAAGAACTGAAAGTTTGTATCTGTATCCATTCTTTGCACCAGGGACTATGAACATGAAATATTTCTTTTATTTTCAGACTTGCTTTGTTGAAGGGCAATACAGCAATTTTAAAAAAGGGATTACTTTGTCATACCTTTTCCCCCCTTGAAATGTCAATATATTATCATTATTATAATTAAACTGCATTCCATGAGAAAGGGTCATCATCTTTAAGTGAGACAGCACCATATACCATATATACATTGTGCACTTCAATTTTTTTAAATGACAGTACAACATTCACAAAATATATGTTTACTTACCACTCTTTGGAGTTGCCAAAAACATATTGGCACCAGTAGATACCAGCTGCTCAGGATGTAAATCTCTAAGTGTTTCTCTTCTTGATTCCCAGGGAGTTAGAATGTTACACTAGCTGGAATCAGATGGACTTTGATAAGCTAGCCTCTTCTATCATAAGGGGGATTGGAAGCAACTGAAACTTCATGAAAGGGAAACAGGCAGAATAGGCATCTCAATAGTCATCTATTACACTGAGAGGTGGATACACAAAGCTTTGGTACCAATATGGAGAAATAACATGCAACAGTTACTACAACAGGAAGTTGAAGTGGGGATGCTAAGAAGATCCTTGGACAGACATGGACGAAGGGTATCAGGAATGAATCTCACAGTCTGGATTATAGAATAGGTGTAGTTTGATTGAATCATGTACCAGAAGCATAGAACAGAAAATAGAATTGCTGAAACTAAACTGCTAAGACCAAGACCAATAACTATTCCTTGTATTCCTCTTTTTTCCCTTTCCTCTCCCTTCTCAGTAATCTGTCAGTTCCCAAAATTTGTGTTTCTTTGAAATTTATATACCTTCCTGCTCACTTTTTAAAATCAATTTAAGATAAATGGACTTAACCACTGCATTATGAACCTATGTATTTCATTATTCAAATATATCTGAGAAAAACAATGAGAGAAGAGAAAGAAGCAAAGGCTGACAGAGAAAGACCAAGAAAGAGAGAGAGATAGAGAAAGGGAGATACACAGAGAGAGATACAAAAGAGTTCTTAAATTGTGATATACATTCACCAGGAAAAAGAATTCAAGGATGGGATTTCAAAGTCATAAAATTTATATATTCATTTGTGCCCAAAGGGCTATACAAATGTGCATAATCTTTGATACAACAGTGTCTGTATCCCAAAGAGATCATAAAAGAGGGAAAAGGACCCACATGGGCAAAATTTTTTGTAGTGGCAAGGAACTGGAAACTGAGTGAATGCCCATCAGTTGTAGAATGGCTGAATAAGTTATGGTATATGAATGGTATGGAATATTATTGTTCTGTAAGAGATGATGAGCTGGCTGATTTCAGAAAGTCCTGGAAAGACTTACAAGAACTGATGCTGAGTGAAGTGAATAGAACCAAAAGAATACTGTACACAGAAACAAAATTATGGGATGATCAACTATGATGAACTTGGCTCTTTTTCAACAATGAGGTCATTGAAGATAATTCCAATAAACTTTCGATGGAAAGAGCCATCCACATCTAGAGAGAGAGCTATAGAGATTGAATGTGGATCAAAACAGTAATTTCAAATCTTTTGTTATTGTTTGTTTGCTTGTTTGTTTTTTCTTTCTTGTATTTTTTCCCCTTTTGATCTGATTTTTTTTTTTGCATAGCATGACAAATATGGAAATATGTATAGAAGAATTGCACATATTTAACCTATATTGGATTGCTTGCTGTCTTGGGAAGGTTGGAGAGGGGGAGAAGAGGGAGAAAAATTTGGAACATAAGGTTTTGCAAAGGTAAATGTTGAAAACTATCTTTGCATGTATTTGAGAAAATCAACTACATTAAAACAAGCAAACAAATAAATATCTGTCAAAAATGATTGATTCATTTTTATAACTTCCTAAAGCAAAGAGAAAAATATGGACTTGGACCTTTCAAGGCAAACAAACAGCTTTGATTAGGAGAGGCTGTGATTAGCAGTTTTGTTTGAGAAATGGGCCTCTGCTATTTCTTCTACTAATTGTTGTCCTTTGACCTGGAAGGTTTTCCTAAAAGGAAAACTATCCTTCCATAGGGAACCAGCTTAGGTGATGCTGGAGAGAAAATCATTACTCCAAAAGAAGAGTCAATTGCCTAAGAAAGAGTAGCCTGTCCAATTTAACACCAAACCACTACTATCTTACATTAGAAGCTGAAACTTTTCTGGGACAATTTTTTTTTTTAATTTTAATTTTTTTCTCTATTTTAGGAGGTTAGTAATATTTTATTACTTCCTTCCTATTTCTTTGTAAGCAGGATTTCCTAGCCTTACTGCTTTAAAGTTTCAAAAATATCCTTATTCTGAAAGCCAAGAAAAAAAATTTTTACATCCAGTATTTCTGATAAAGGCCTCATTTTAAAAATATATAGAAAATTGACTGCTGTCTAGAGGAGAGAGGGAGGGAGAAAAAATTGGAACACAAGGTATTTTTTTTTTAACAAACCATATTTTAACTTTAATATTATCTTATGTGTCAAGCAATAATGTATCATGCAAACCCTTTGACCCAGCAGTGTTTCTATTGGGCCTATATCCCAGAGAGATCTTAAAGGAAGGAAAGGGCCCCACATGTGCAAGAATGTTTGTGGCAGCCCTTTTTGTAGTGGCTAGAAACTGGAAACTGAAGGATATCCATCAATTGGAGAATGGCTGAATAAATTATGGTATATGAATGTCATGGAATATTATTGTTCTGTAAGACATGACCAGCAGGATGATTTCAGAGAGGCCTGGAGAGACTTGCATGAACTGATGCTAAGTAAAATGAGCAGAACCAGGAGATTATTGTGCATGGCAACAAGACTATATGATCAATTCTGATGAACATGGTTCTCTTCAACAATGAGATGTTTCAAACCAGCTCCAATTGTTCAGTGATGAAGAAAGCCATATACACCCAGAGAAAGGGATCTGAATGTGGACCACAACATAACATTTTCATATTCTCTATTGATGTTTGCTTGCATTATGTTTACCTTCTCAGATTTGATCTACAAGAAAAAAAAATCTGAGAAGGTAAATATCTATATTCATGTGAAAAAATGCTCTAAATCATTATTAATTTTTAAAAACCATAAATTAGGACAATTCTGAGGTACCATTTAACACTTCTCAATTGGCTAAGATGACAGAAAAGATAATGATAAATGTTGGAGGGGATATAAGTTGCAAATGCATTGTTGGTAAAGTTGTAAGCTGATCTAATCATTCCAGAGAACAATTTGGAACTGTGCCCAAAGGCTGTCAAACTGTGCCTACCCTTTGTTTCAGCAATGTCACTACTGGGTCTGTATCCTAAAGAGATCATAAAAGAGGGGAAAGGATCCACATGTTTAAAAATGTTTGTAGCAGCTTTTTTTGTAGTGTCAAAGAACTAGAAATTAAGTGCATGCCCATCAATTGGGGAATGGCTGAATTAAATTATAGTATGTGAATATAATGGAATACTGTTGTTCTATAAGAAATGACCAGCAGGATGATTTTAGAAAAGCCTGGAAAAATTTACATAAACTGATGCTGAGTGAAATAAGTAGAACCAAGAGAACATTGTACACAGTAACAACAAGACTGTGTGATGATTAACTGTGATGGATTTGACAACTATTTGCAACTACAAAAAGAGATTCTATAAATAGTATTTACATAGAAGTCCTCTTCCTCTTCTGGGTACATATAGTTTAGTGACTTTCACGGCATAATTCTACAGTATTTTTGGTTCAGAATAGCTGGATTAATTTACAGCTCCACTAAAAGAATCCCTTTCAGAGTGGAAAGGCCATGGATTTGACTGAATGATCCAGGGTAAGGAAGCTCCAAACTCTAAAGGCAGGGAGATGGAGTTAATGTAACTTTTCCCACAGCTCACCTAACATTTGTTATTTTCTTTTTTTGTCAACTTTGCCATCCTGAAAGACTTGAGCTCTGATTAATACAACCAGTTACAATTCTAAAGTGATGAAACATGTTGCCCACTTCCTGATGGTGGAAAGGTGATGAATTCAGGGTGCATAATGATTCATTTTAGGATATGGTCACTTGTAGGCAAGATCAAGTTTAGATATATCACAGTAGAGGGGCACTACTGGACTAAGTCAGCAATAAATTCTGTAAATGACCCATAAACTCCTGGGAAACAAACATGGAAAACTTGAATTACTCATGTATCAGGAAATTATGAAATTAGCTGTGATTAGACTTAGAAAAAAGAGTTAAGCTAATAGAGAACTAGCTTTTGGATTTATAAGGGACTTGAGGTCTATTAAGCCTGACATCAGACTGAAGACTTGTTTGCATCATGAGAAACATACTGTCAGTGAAACATCAGGCAAAGCATACAGTATGTGTATTGTACTTACTGTGCTGTCAGTATACAAATGCTGAATCTACATGTCAGCACAGGATAGAAAAGTTTTCTAACTGTAATTTTTGTGAATTCTGTTTTTCAGAAACTGATATAGTTGTAGTGAGAGTTGTCTGAAGAAGAAAAAAGGATCTGAGTATGCAATGATTTGATATATGATGAAATAATTAAAACATAATTAGGTAGTCAAGAATTTCTATAGAAGGCTTAACAGATTTTCAGAGTTGATAGAACGAATGTGTGAAATAGAAACTGGTCACAAAGCTGTTAGGAAAGATTCCATCTGGAAGGTTCTATCTGCTAGGTGGCAAAGTGGCTAGGGTGCTGGATGCCTTCTCAGGAAGACCTGGATTTAAATCAGCCTCTGTCCCTGGCTAGCTGTGAGATCTTGGACAAGTGTCTTTAACCTCTGCCTGCCTCAGTTTTCTTTTCTTTCTTTCTCTTTTTTTTTTTAAATTAAAGCTTTTTATTTGCATAACATGTATGGGTAGTTCTTCAACATTGACCATTACAAAGCTTTCCGTTACAAATTCCCCCCCCCATTCCCCTCCCCTCCCCTAGATGGCAGGAAGTCTACTACATGTTAATTATATTAAAATATTTGACAAGTCGAATATATGTATACATATTTCCATACTTATCTTGCTCTGCAAGAAAAATCGTATCTACATGAACAAAAAAGATCTGATAAAGGAAACCCAATGCAAGCAATCATCAATATAGAGCATGAAAATGATATGTTGTAGTCCATATCTCATGTCCCTCTCTCTTCTGCCTCAGTTTTCTTAATTGTAAAATGGAAACAATAAAAGCAAATATTTCCCAAGGTGGTAGTGAGATTTGAATGGATGGGGCTGAGCACAGTACCTGACAAGTGCTTAATCAGTGCTTATTTCCTTCCTTCCAAATAGCTCAAGAACATACTCTGATGCATTGGCTATGGAAACAAATAATGGTTATTTCACTAGAGGTGCAGAGTAAAAGGGAAAAGACCTTGTGAAGGAGAAAAATCCAGATAAAACCATTACACTTGGAAAGGTAATGGGATGAAGGAACAGAGACAACAACCTGATGTAGAAATATCACCATCAGGAGACACCAGAAAGGCAAAACTATTTTCTTTTACAATTGTACAGAGGTTGGCCATATGCAAGTTGGATAAATGATTGAAAAGCATCTATTAAGTGCTTAATTCTGGGTATAGAATAGCTCACAAAGAAAGACATTCTCTGCCCTTAAGAAGCTTACTTTCTAAAGAGAGAAAAAACACACAAAGGAGAGCTAAAAAGGAAGTGGGCTACTCAGGCATAGTTTTGAAGTCTGGAAGTCAGAACCCTATCGGAATAGGGAATGAAGTACAGCCTGAGCTCCTACATAAAATGGAGATTCTAAGAGGAGCTCACCAATGGGATAAAGGGGCCAGATTTTACAAAAGATTCAGGTTGTGAAGCCCTAGGGTTGGTTGGATGATCCAGAATGAGGATGCTCTCAGTGCTGCCAAGGTTAGGGTGACAGGCTTAGCCTGAGGACACAATTGTATTTTTCTAGATCCTTCTTACTTACAGTGACTCATACTAAGCCCTTCAAATAAATCCAATTCTACAGTGAGAAGGCTTTATCACTTTCTGTGTTCCTTTGTACTCCAGATGTAGCCATACTCTTCACTATGGGGAAATAGAAAACAGAACCTTATCTCCTTCTAAAAAGGGAAGCATTTGTCTTGTATTCTTTTGGGTATTTTGTATTTTTTCAGGATGATGTGGGGAGAGAAGAAAGGCACTAGAGCTTTGCTATTCATCAACATTCAGACTAATGGTCTCATAGTAATTTGCTTTATTTCCTTCCAGAAGGTCATTACAAGGGGCAGCTAGGTGGCGCATTGGATAGAGCACCAGCCTTGAAGTCAGGAGGACCTGAGTTCGAATTTGATCTCAGACACTTAACACTTCCTAGCTGTGTGACCCTGGCCAAGTCACTTAACCCCAATTGCCTCAGCAAAAAAAAGCAAAAAAAAAAAAAAAAAAAGGTCATTACACTTTGATAACAAGTTGAATTTACATGAACATTTCTCTGATGAAGAAATAGAAATTAGTGAAATCACCCAGTAAATTCTCATTGGGTCAGAATCCCAGAACTCTTAAGCATAATCTTGAGCATCTTTTTAGAATGTTTTCCTTGAAATATGTTTAAAAGGATTGTACATGTGTAACCTATATCAGATTGCTTGCTATATTGGGGGGCAGGAGAAAGAGGGAAAGAAGGAAAATTTGAAATGCAAAATCTTGCATAAATGCATATTAAAAACTATCTTTACATGACTTTGGAGAAATAAAATACTATTGAGAAACGGTTTAAAAAAAAAAAAAAGAGGGACCAAAGGAAAAAAAAATAGAATGTCTGAGTCTTGACTTGTTACCCTTTCTCCTTAAATATGAATAGAATGTTTATTTCACCTATATATTTAAGATTGACAATATGAGAATGTATTAGCTGAATTTAATAACTAAATTTCAAAAACTACTAGGGTATAATCCTCAAATAACGCATATATTCTGGAAGAATTAAGGGAAATGTTTCTGGATTTTAATCTGGTCTGACATGGAGGGAAGATTCTATAGTGACTCAGTTCATATTTGTTTATACTGGATTGTGTTTTTCCACCTATTGAGATAATAAATTGAAAAAGATAATCTTACCACAAAGGCACTCCCCCCCTTCCTAAAGATAACTCCTGACCATAAAAAGGTCTATCAGTTATTAAGCATTTATTAAATTTCATGCTATTATAATATTATTTATATACTGGATTTTCATTAAATACTTTCTAGTCATTAGCAGGATAAGATTCTAATCATGCTTTCTTTGCATTTATCAGGCATGTGTACTATATATGAATGTTTTAGTTATGTATCATGGTCATTTTTGCCTCTCAGATTCTTCTCACGTTATTTTCCCAACTAGAAGGGCTCTTCCTCTTTTCTCCCTTCCTCTCCTTATATATCTAAATGAGATTCAACTTTTAGGTTCTAGTTAAACCCCATTTCTATGAAATCTCTAACTCCTTTAACCCATTTTGATTTCTCCCTTTTCTCAACTCCTTTTGTACTTGTCATGGACATGGTTAAGGGGAGGATTTCCCAGAATTCAATTTCCCATGGTTTATGGATCTATAAAACAGCCCTCATTGGGTGAAATTCTCAGAACTGCACTTTCCGTGTGTGTGTGTGTGTGTGTGTGTGTGTGTGTGTGTGTGTGTGTGTGGTGGTGGTGGTGGGACTGGGTGATTACATCACGAGGTGAGAACTTTGATTCCTGGGAGAATCTTCTGAGAAGCAGGAAAAACAAGCATGCTGTATCAGTGAGAGAAAAGGTGGGATGAGGGGAGGTTAATGGGAGTCTGTAATTATTTCCCTGAATCCAGGAGCCCCCACAGAAGCCTGATATCCTCATGAAATAAGATAATGAAAATGTAAACATTTTCCTATTAGCATGTAAGTAAGGTCAGAGATTGCAGGGGTTCTAGTTGTATAATATTTTGATGATTTTTTCTATATAATTGGTTTTATTTTATGCATTTAAAAACATGATTCTATGTTTGTGGCATCCCTTTTTGTAGTGGCTAGAAACTGGAAACTGAAGGGATGCCCATCAATTGGAGAGTGGCTGAATAAATTATGGTATATGAATGTTATGGAATATTACTGTTCTGTAAGAAATGACCAGCAGGATGATTTCAGAGAGGCCTGGAGAGACTTGCATTAACTGATGCTGAGTGAAATGAGCAGAACCAGGAGATCATTATACACAGCAACAACAGTATTACATGATGATCAATTCTGATGGACATGGCTCTCTGCATGCAACAAAGAATTATCTCAAACCAGTTCCAATTGTAAACTGAAGAAAACCATATACACCCAGAGAGAGGGATATGAAATATGGACCACAACATAACATTTTCATGCTCTCTATTGAGGTTTGCTTGCATTGTGTTGCTTTTCTCTGATTTTCTTTTTTTTCTTGTAGATAGGATTTTTCTTGCATAACTTGTCAAGTATTTCAACATTATTAACATGTAGTGGACTTCCTGCCATCTAGGGGAGGGCAGGGGACTGGGGGTAAAATTTGTTTTGGGTTTTTTTTTTTTTTTTTTTTTTTTTTTTTGCTGAGGCAATTGGGGTTAAGTGACTTGCCCAGAGTCACACAGCTAGGAAGTGTCTGAGACCAGATTTGAACTCAGGTCTTCCTGACTTCAGGGCTGGTGCTCTAACCACTGCGCCACCTAGCTGCCCTTGGGGGTAAAATTTGTAATGGAAAGCTTTGTAAAGATCAATGTTGGGGAACTACCCATACATATGTTATACAAATAAAAAGCTTTAATTAAAAAAAATAATAAAAACAAACAAACATGATTCTAAAAAGGCTTCACTAAACTGACAAAGGAATCCATGCTACCAGAAAGTTAAGATCTGCTACAGTATCCAAAGAAGAACTAGAACTCTTAATTGAATACCAGATAGATAATTTTGACTATATTAAGTTAAAAAGGTTTTGTACAAACAAAACTAATGCAGACAAGATTAGGAGGGAAGCAATAAATTGGGAAATCATCTTTACATTTAAGGGTTCTGATAAAGGCCTCATTTCTAAAATATATAGAAAATTGTCTAATATTTATAAGAATTCAAGCCATTCTCCAATCGATAAATGGTCAAAGGATATGAATAACACTATTTCTAGTCATATGAAAAGGTGCTCCAAATCACTATTGATCAGAGAAATGCAACTTAAGACAACTCTGAGGTACTACTACACACCTGTCAGATTGGCTAAAATGACAGGAAAAGAAAGCGATGAATGTTGGAGGGGATGTGGGAAAACTGGGACACAGATACATTGTTGGTGGAGCTGTGAACGGATCCAACCATTCTGGAGAGCAATTTGGAACTATGCTCAAAAAGTTATCAAACTGTGCATACCCTTTAACCCAGCAGTGTTTCTATTGGGCTTATATCCCAAAATCATAAAGGAAGGAAAGGGTCCCACATGTGCAAGAATGTTTGTGGCAGCCTTTTTTGTAGTGGCTAGAAACTGGAAACTGAATAGATGCCCATCAATTGGAGAATGGCTGAATAAATTATGGTATATGAATGTTGTGGAATATTATTGTTCTGTAAGAAATGACCAGCAGGACAATTTCAGAGAGGCCTGGAGAGACTTGCTTGAACTGATGCTCAGTGAAGTGAGCAGAACCAGGAGATCATCATACACAGCAACAACAAGACTATATGATGATCAGTTCTGAAGGACATGGCTCTCTTCAACAATGAAATGCTTCAAACCATTTCCAATTGTTCAGTGAAGAAAGCCATATACACCCAGGGAGAGGGATGTGAAATGTGGACCCAACATAACATTTTCATGCTCTCTATTGATGTTTGCTTGCATTATGTTTCCTTTCTCTGATTTTTTTTCTTGTAGATATGATTTTTCTTGCACAACAATCATAAGAGTGGAAATATGTATACATATATTTGATGTGTCAAGTATTTTAATATAATTAACATGTAGTGGATTTCCTGCCATCTAGGGGAAGGGTAGGGACTGGGGGGGGGGGGAATTTGTAACAGAAAGCTTTGTAAGGGTCAATGTTAAAGAATTACCCATACATATGTTTTGCAAATAAAAAGTTTTAATAAAAAATAAAAAAAAAAGATCTGCTACAGTAGAATGTACTCATTTGGGAAATGAATGTTGAGCATGTTTCTTTGTCTTATGTTTGTTTCTAATTCAATTAAATGTCTTAATGGATTCTATGTTGCTGTTCACCTGGGTTTCTGTTAACATAGTAATAACTGAGTATCTAGAAGCCAGATGCCTTTAAAGTTTTTTCCATTTCATGTGAGGAGGAAGACTTGACTCATATAAAGTATACTCATCAAAATATACTGTCCATTTCTCTGTCTTCCTGTTTCTCTGTCTCTGCCTCTCTCTGTGTGTCTGTGTCTATGTCTGTCTCTTTGTCTCTGTCTCTCTCTCTCTCTCTCTGCCTCTTTCTCTCTTCTTATCTTCCTATCTCTCTATTTCCCATACACATAGGCAAATGTGAACATAAGTCTGTGAGAAGCTAATGGTAGGTAGAACATGGAAAATGTGTATTGTGAGTACCAGACCAACAGTATTTACAATTACTTCTGGCTAGCCCAATGCTGACTGACCTCTCATTTGGTTACTAATGTTTTGGAAAAAAAACATGGGGATGGGGAACAGTCATCTTTTATAGCAAATGTCATATTTTTATGTGCCTCATAACAATTTCCAGAATCCTGTAGTATACAATTCATAAGACACGCACAAAATTATACAGGAAACAGATAAAATAGATTAGATTGTGCACAGAATAGACATAGATTAAAAATAAAAATTAATAGTTAAATGTTTACAAGACATTGAAGTGTAGCTAGTATTGAATGGATATTCAATATCTTTTCATACTTTCATTTTTTATTTCTTTCTACCAAGCTTGTTCATCAACCCCAAGGCAAAGAATGTAAGCCTGATGCCTCAGTAAAAAAAGACTTAACCACCCGCCTACATAACACTTCTTTGCTCTTTACCTAACTAAGAAGAGTTAGCTAAAACTGGTAAAACTGGTTTGAAACCCATCCTCCTATGACTTATAATTGAATTCATGGAGAACTCTCAGAATGACTACCATTGCTTTTTATGAGACTGGCACCAGATGAGGCTTTGGTCCATTGTACTATGCCAAGATTTCATGATCTGATTTTAGGCACTTGCCAGACCTAGTAATTTCCTCGTCCCTCATCTCAGGACTACCTTTTCAGAGCAGACTTCTAAACTGATGGATTTTTTTTTTTTTTTGCTGAGGCAATTGGGGTTAAGTGACTTGCCCAGGGCCACACAGTGGATTTTTTAAATTACGGAGACATAATAAGGATTGCTACTCTTTTCTTCCTCCCCCACCCCATCATCTTATCTTTTCTATGGCTCAAATTAGATAGTAATTGAGGCATAAGAATCCCTTGACTTTGTACAGCTCCCTTCTTCAGTGACCTTTTAAGCACTTCATCCAAACTCCCTTATCTTCAGAGTCTTTGTGGACAGGTTGGGGCTAGGAATAAGCATTTAGCATATAATGATTATACCCATTTTATAGCTAAGGAAACTAAGACTAATCCATTTAAACAGTTTGTTCCAGGTCATCTAGCAAAGGGCAAGACAAAGATTAGAATCTTTTAAAAACAAGAATTCTTAGGGTGATAACTACTGTAATGCCAAAGAGATTATTTAATTTTGCCTTCATAAATGACCACAAGATTTAGAATTCAGAGGAGACCATGGAAATAGGAAAAAAAGATAGGCTACTACATCCAAATTCAGTCAGCTCTTGGTTTCACTAGTGTGTCTGAGCCATAGAGAGAGATGGAAGATCCGGCCTGTGATCACACTGACATATGAGCACATAACAGGAACATAAGATGTTTCCTGCTATCATAAAAGACTGAAGTTTGGGGAAAACAGATTGCAATAAACAAAGAGTCATCTCCCCAGTTCTTTGCACATTATTTTGTGATGAAATACTGATCCCCTAGATTTAATCTTCGTTGGTTTCTTAATCTCTTTTTTTAGCCCCATGGATTTTAGTATTCCAGAGAAATCTAGATTCCCAACTCTGCACAGGCTTGGATTCTAAGTTAGACCCTACCTAAAAGGGAATTCTACACCCCACTCCAAATTTCTAACAGATGGCACTTTGTAGAGAATATAACAGGCAGAATGGCAGGTAGAATAATTAGTGAAATTGTGTACTTTGGAGGTTAGGTACATGAAAAGACCTCTTCTCCCCCCCCCCTCCCATTCATGAATATTTCTTATATTAGCCTAGTGCTGGGAGTGAAATGCATCCACTCCTTTAGAAAAAGACATTAAAAATTTCTGTTAAAAATCGAATTGGGCAACACAATAAACTACTAGCTATCTTCCATAGTTAAAGTAATTGATTAGATTAGCTATCTAGTCATCAAACAGGATTCTTAGGAAAAAGGAGATTGGACAAGGATGTGGTTGGAGGAAGAAGAAAAGGAAATCTGAAAAGATTTACTGCCTGGTAGGGGGTCTGGCAAGACCCCTAACTCTCAGATTTGTAAGTCACCTTAAACATGCTTTTCTGGTGGGAATTTATCTCTAAAAGGGAAGAATGAATGAAAATGTATTTATGAGGTACTTATTATGAATAGAAGAAGAAATAGAAATAAGAGACAAATTTTAAAAGTACAACAGTTTTGTTTTGTTTTTTTTTCTTAAGGAGTTTATATTATAAAAGAGGGAGCAAACATAAAGTGCAAGGGAGATGAAAAGATTTGAAAAATCTAAGAATAGTGTTGAGGCAAATGGAAAAGCCAAGGGATCCTCAGGTTATATTAATAAGTTTGATGGCAGTGCAGGGAATGAGCAGGTAGGGCCTAGAGGCAGGGCAGATAGTACTTTCCAGGTCTTTTATCACACTAAAAGTCATAATAAAGTTGGTGGCAACTATCTCTTATAAGTGGGGTATGTAGTCAATATGGGTTTTAGATGAACAGAAGAGGGGACAACGGAAAATCAAGAAGAAAAGGATCCCCTTGATGGTGGCAAGTTTTCCTGCTTCCTTAATGACCCAGATAGGCTCAACCTGAAACATGAATTCATTACAGATGATTTGATTTGCCAGTAAGAGATCTCAGGCAGTTTGGAAGCTTGACCAGCAATATCATTTTCCTACCATCTCCACCTTCACCTACCCCAGGGGAACACTTGTAAGACAAGTAAAACTCTCTAATAAACATAAAGGAAAAGACATTCAGAATCACTCAAATTCATTGTAGTTGTGGTGTAACCTAGTCCTTTTTTCTCTTTCCTGTCTCCAAGCATTCATGGCTCTGTGAATGTAGGGGAATCTCTACTTTTCCCTGCTTAAATGCACTGGTTGAAGATAGCTCCAATGTGTGCAAGGTTTGTTATATTCCCCAGGTGTCTTGGCTACAGTTGTTTCCTTCCTTGTTTAATGGGTCTGTTGCCCTGTCTTTCCTGCTCTTCTAATGATATCCCAGAAAATACAACTAGTATGATGGGCCTACTACCTGGTAGGTTGCAAAACCAACAGGTGAAATGTCAAAATGGCCATGGATCTTAAGTGAAATGATTAAATTCATCTGTAGAGAAAGCATCAGCCAAATATGGAGAGCAATTACCAAATTCAATTTGCCTATCCATGTACATACCAAGATTTTAAGAATTTGAAAGCAACTTCCCCCCTCTTTTTTTTTTTTGGAGAAATTTAGGCTTATAGGATTAAAGTGATTTACCCTTGTAGTACTCCTTTTAAAATTTTTTTTTATTAAAGCTTTTTATTTACAGAACACATGAGTAATTTTTTACATTGACCTTTGCAAAACTTTCTGTTCCAAATTTTTCCCTCCTTTCCCCTACCTCCTCCCTAGATGACAGGTAGTCTAATACATGTTAAATATGTTAAAAATAAATAAATAGATAGATAGATAAATCCAATATATTTATACATATCTATAGTTATCTTGCAGCACAAGAAAAATACCCCTTTTTTTTTAAATTTTCATTATCTTTGACCAATAGAATCACAGAACTGTAGAACTGGAAGTTACCTTAGGGATTGCTTAGTTCAACTAGTCTCTTCATGACAGATGAGAAAATCATCACCATGGCCAGGTATTTAGGAGAACTGATACAGTAGAGAATATTAGCAGTTAGAAAGAAAAGTGGATAGAATGCAGGACTTTAGATTTAGGAAGACCTGAGTTCAAATTCTGCCTCAGACACTTACTATGCATCTGGGGAAATTACTTAACCTCTCTTTGCCTCTGTTTCCTCATCTGTAAAGTAGTGATGATAATAAGATCTCCTTACAGGATTGTCATGATGATCAAATTAGTTAACATATGTAAAGCACTTTGTAAAACCTTCAAGTATTAAGAAACTGCTTTCTCTTTCTTCCAGACTGATGAGAGTTGTTATTTGTCCTTCCATGACTTCAAGAACTGGGAGCTCAAAATCTAAAGAGGAAGACAGCAAGCAACCAATGAGGGCAAACAATCTACATCCAGGATAACTTGGAAATAACCAACAAAGAAGTGCTTGAAGTCAGAGACATTGGGAGTGCTTCCTGTGGAAGACGCCATTTTGTTCCTGTTCACTTTTCATTTTTTGAAAGTACCTGTCATGGGGTAATGTCCAGACTTGCCTGTGAATTGAAGTGAAACTGAGTTTCACAAAGCAGGGTCAGTCTTACTCAGTCTAATGACAAGACAAACGTCAGGATGACTAGTGAAGGCCTGGGATGCAGTAGGTGAAATGGGATTTTATTTGGGACTTGAAGGAAGTCAGGGAAAATAAGAGGCAGGGACGAGCAGGCATGGGGGACAGCCAGAAAAAATGCCAGGGGTGGAGATGTGACTAAAGTTCATAAAAGCGGTAAATGCAGCACCAGGTCATCTGGCGCCAAATCCAGTTCTCTTTCCATTATGCCTCTCTGCCTTTCCATATTTTTAGTGAGCCAATTTTCATTTTTTTTAAAAATCAGGGTAAAAATTGTATCTTTGCCCCTATTCTACATGCTTTTCGATATGTTTTGTATATACAAATAAATATAGGTGAAAAAGGAGATGGTAGACAGCGTCAATTTCTTTTTCTAGGCTGGTCACAGTTGATCGGACAAGTTAGTGAACTTTTTCAATTTTAATACCGAAGAAGATCTTTGTGATGAGAAGGAAAAAAAGAAATATGATTGAAGAAAAAAATTAAAACCTCTGGTTTTGGAAAGCAGAAGAATGTGTATATATGAAAATATCAACATCCATTTGTTTTAAAATGTTTATAACATTATTTTGTAAGGTTTTTAAGTAGAATTTTTAAAAAGTTAATTGTTGAAAAAGGGGATGGTAATTTTATTTTTTAATTTTTTTTTAATTAAAAAAATTTTTTTTATTTGCATCAATCTTTTTTTTTATTAAAAGCTTTTTATTTACAAAACATGAGTTATTTTTCTACATTGACCTTTGCAAAAACTTTTTTTTGTTGTTCCAAGCTTTTCCCCTCCTTCCCCCCACCCCCCACCCCTAGATGACAGGTAATCTAATACATGTTAAATATGATAAATTATATGACAAAGGGGATAGTAATTTTAAGGAAAAAATCAGTTTTATATCATTTTGTCTCCTTTTTCTACTATATGTCAACTAACATATAGTAAGTACTTAATAAATGTTTGTTATGAACAATAACAATAGCAAGCATTTATATAGAATTTTAAGATTTGTAGAATGCTTCATCTATGGTATCTTATTTGATCCTCACAACTCTGTGAAATGGATGCTATTATTATCTCTACTTTGTAGATGAGCAAACGGAGGATAATAGGTTAATTCAGGTCTGTCAAGCACTTTATCCACTGAGCCACCTAGATGCCTTTTTTGATTATGAATGAAATGGGCAGTTTTGTGTAAAAGATACATACATGCATATACACACATAGATGTTTTTATATCTATCTGTTAAGTTCCTATAGTACCTATTGACCTCTGTGGGAGAACTTTCTAAACTTTTGTGCTTTTAAAAAGCATACCTAAGGAGAACAGAGTTGATTGAAAAGCCTTAGACAACTGAAGGTTATATTGACAAAAAAAAAAAAAAACAAAACCCAGAAATAACATACTCATGCATAATAATACCATTATGAAAAAGTGGCTAAAGGAACTAATGCTGAATTTATCGTTTTGGTCAGTCAAGCTGAGACTGAATCTAAATATTTAGCCCTTAAATATTAAAACTGCCCTGCAGTTTCTTCTAGAATTCACTTATATATGAAATCTAATCTTGGTTTAAGCATGTTTTTGGAACCATTTCATTTTTAATAGCCCATTTTGGAATTTTTTTTTCATTAGTGAAATCTTTTGTCCTGAAAGTTAAACTCTTCTGCCACTAGCCCATTATCCACTGCTAGGAGGAAATTGAACTGCTTGTGTAATTTACATCTCAGATAGAATTAAGGAAAGCTGAAGCCAAGAGCAGCAAAGCAGTGGTTCATCAGCAGTTCCAGACATAACATTGCACTCAGGCTCACAAAATCTTTTTCTTTCTCTATGTTTTACCTTTTTCACTGTCTATAGTATACCTTAGGGTTGGCTCCTTATTTCTATTATATAGTACTAAGATCTGGTTCTTTTTACCTCTCCTGTCTTTTCTCCATATCCACCAATTTTACTTTTAAACATCTTTTCCTGCCTCTTTTTCTTCAGATTATCTACTTGTGTTTCAGGCTCCTTCTACCCTATACTTTTATTCCTACTGATACAGGGAATTTTTCCTAAGAATGCCTTTTTTAATTGTAATGTTCCCTCTAGAACTCTCCCCTGTTTGGGCCCAACTCTGGCATGTTGCCTGGTAGTTTAGGTCTTATTGGAAGGAAATGAGACTCATAGATCATTCAACTGTTAAGAAAGGGAAGCTGACTTAACTACAGCATGAAAAAAAATATAGCAGTCAACTTGTATAACTTCTCTCCATACTGAAATAAATCTGACTAGCCAGGTAGGATGTGGTGTCCCCCTTTGGAAGGCCCCCACCTCCATATAGCTGGGGCATTTTAGGTTCAGGGACCAATAAGAAGTTAACAGTATGAGGCCACCAAAAAAACTATGGGGAAGAAACCAGTTTAAGCCTCAGTGCTGTAGTTCAGTTAAGTCTGGGTGAAAGTTTCCTTGACTTTTAGGGTAAAAACAAACAAACAAACAAAACTAACTTGCACAGAATCTGGGAAACCCTGGTAGTTACTGATCCTATTATTCTCCACAATTTTTAGGTCTTCCATAGCATGACTACCCCAATTCAAGGTCTTCACTACAAAAACTATACAGTTCACGAACCCTCATAGGTATATTACCGTTTAGGAAACAATTAGCTCAAGGCAAAAATTTACTGAAATAGCAAAGAACAGAAACAAGATAACATCTTCAGAGATTTGCTGGAATAGAGTAATAGAAAACAACAGTTGATCATAAACCTGGCATCATTTGCCAACATATACACACAGAGAAAAGAGTTAATAATAACTAATCTCTTATAAGTTATCTCTTTTTATCTCTTAGATATAATCTCCATTACTTCTGGCTTCTAACTTCTGAAATTCTGTTCTAGGGCTTTATTATATTATTCTTCTTGCTGACTCACTTGCTGATTCAGTCCAGCATCTCAGCTTCTCAGAAGGTTTGGTTCCTTTTCTTATAACTCTCTTGTAACCACTAGTGAAAGGTCAGGAGAAAAAAGGGGGTACAGGGAAAACCATAGGTCTCTGTGGCAAGAAGCCATGTAGGGAAAGGAGAAAGAGGGAGATGAAATAGAAAAATAAACGTATTCTCCTCACTGTTGTTATACTCTGTATGTAGCCAAAGAGGAGAGATGAAGAGACCTCATTCTTCCATCATGGCTGACTCTCTTCTTGACTACTAAAGATAGCTTTCAGAGATGATTAGCTTGCTTTTTTTTGTCTAGGGGACATGATTGATTCTCTCTTCCAATCACAAGAAATTCCCCTTGTGGTGTTGATTGCCATCACCCAATGGTTAAGGACTGATAATACAATCAGTTTGGTTAAGGAATTTATTCATGCCTCCTAAAGTAGTAAAAAAAAAAAGTATAAAAACATCTTTACACTTCTTTTACTCCAGGCAATCAGAGTCTGAAGTTATGTACATCCTCCCATTACTACTACCTGACCCTCAAGTCCCACTCAAAGAAATCACTAAGTCTAAAAAAAGCATGACTCCATACCTAATTGTTTCTATCCCTTGTCCCTCATAGCTTGTAACTTCATTGATGGGGGATACTCAAATTGATTAGGATCTTCCAGACAATGTTCTGCTACCTGACATAAGAAGATAATTACTATATAATGCTGGAGTTAGATGACAATTTGTTTTACCTGACAGATAATACTTAGGTTAGGAATCAAACAAGGAAGACCGATAGTTCCATGTGCAGCATGACTTTGGATAGAAAACACCATCTGCATCCAGAAAAAGATCTATAGAGATTGAATGTAAATCAACACATGCTATATTCGCTTCTTTTTCCTGTTTTTTTCTTTTTCCTCTCTCTTGGTTTTTTCCCTTTTCTTTTGATTCTTCTCTCCCAACATGATTCATAAAGCAATATGTATTAAAATAAAATAAAAAATGGGGGGGGGGGTTGGAGCAGCGAGGTGGTACAGTGAATAGAGCACCCATCTTGGAGTCAAGAGGACCTGAGTTCAAATCCTACCTCAGACATTTAACACTTCCTAGCTGTGTGACCCTAGGCAAGTCACATAATCCCAATTTCTTCACAAAAAATAAAAAAAAAAGTATGAGACAAGGTGGCCCCAGTCCTATGATGCATGTACATCCTAAGGGAGTTTGATCTTGTACAAGTTTCACTCACCACTAACTAAAAAGACTATTTTTTTTTATTAAAAGCTTTTTATTTACAAAATATATGAGTGATTTTTCTACATTGACCTTTGCAAAACTTTTTTTTTTTGTTCCAAGCTTTTCCCCTCCTTCCCCCCACCTCCCACCCCTAGATGACAGGTAATCTTATACATTCTAAATATGTTAAATTATATGACAAATCCAATATGTGTATACATATCTATACAGTTACCTTACTGCACAAGAAACATCAGATCTAGAAAGAGAGGGAAAAAACCCAAAACAAACTAAGAAGGAAAACAAAATGCATGGAAATATTCACAGAAAGCGTTAAAATGCTGTGTTGTGGTCCACACTCAGTTCCCTCAGGTCTCTCTCTGGGTGTATATGACTGTCTTCATCGCTGAATAATAGGAATTGGTTTGAATCACATCACTGTTGAAGAGAACCATGTCCATCAGAATTGATCATCGTATAGTGTTGCTGTATATAATGTTCTCCTGGTTCTGCTGATTTCACTCAGCATCAGTTCATGCAAGTCTCTCCAGGCCTCTCTGAAATTGTCCTGCTGGTCGTTTCTTACAGAACAATAATGTTCCATAACATTCATATACCATAATTTATTCAGCCACTCTCCAATTGATGGGCATCCTTAAAAAGACTAATCTTTAGTAGGTCTAGGGATATATAATAGGTATAAAATTCATAGTTCTCTAATAGGCTCTCCTGTTTATGGAAATTTATACTTGCTTAAAGATATGATATTCTTATTCCTCTTTTGGTTGTAGGACTTCTATAAGGTATGAGTATCCATTCTTCCTTCTCCCAGTATCTCAGTCCGTGCTGAAACAGCCATACATCTTTTGTCTCTCTGCTGTTTCCAGATCTCTTCCCTCTGCCATCACTAAACATATCAAAAATATGGCAGCTGTGAGAGGACTTAGTACATATATGGCAAATCAAAAGATCAGAAAACCTGATCAGAAGGTGAAAACCATGAACAAACTCTGGTTGCTTTGACTGAGGGTCATATGTCTCTCTTTCTGTTTTTCTCCCTCCACCTTCCCCACGGTCGTTCAGGAAACAAGATAGGCTGGTGGAGCATCTCCCATCAGTTCTAATCTTGCTACAATTCTCCAAAGTTCCAGAAAAGATGTAGAGGAAGTGGCATCTGGAAATCACCCCAGCTCAACACTGCTAATGGTACTTCCTCCCAGGTAGAACAAGATGAACTATCTTCCTCCCCAACTTCCCAAAAGCCTCCAAAACCAACTTAAAACAAATTCTGGTGTAGCATCTACTTGAGTTTCCCATTTCCATAGCAATGGAGTGTTCAGATGTTACATTTAAAATGACTTGATTATCAAACTGTGCATACCCTTTGACTCAGCAGTGTTTCTATTGGGCTTGTATCCCAAAGAAATCATAAAGTAAGGAAAGGGCCCCACATGTGCAAGAATGTTTGTGGCAGCCCTTTTTGTAGTGGCTAGAAACTGGAAACTGAATGGATGCCCATCAATTGGAGAATGGCTGAATAAATTATGGTATATGAAAAACATATGATAATCTCAATAGATGCAGAAAAAGCATTTGATAAAATCCAACATCCATTCCTATTAAAAACATTAGAGAATATAGGAATTAATGGACTTTTCCTTAAAATAGTTGGTAGCATCTATTTAAAACCATCAGCTAGCATCATATGTAATGGTGATAAACTGGAACCATTCCCAATAAGATCAGGGGTGAAACAAGGTTGCCCACTATCACCATTACTGTTCAATATTGTATTAGAAATGCTAGCCTTGGCAATAAGACAAGAAAAAGAGATTAAAGGAATTAGAGTAGGTCATGAGGAAACCAAATTATCACTCTTTGCAGATGATATGATGGTCTACTTAGAGAACCCTAGAGAATCAACTAAAAAACTATTAGAATTAATCCACAACTTTAGCAAAGTTGCAGGATACAAAATAAATCCACATAAATCATCAGCATTTTTATACATCACCAACAAAATGCAACAGCAAGAGATACAAAGAGAAATTCCATTCAAAATAACTATCGATAGTATAAAATATTTGGGAATATATCTGCCAAGGGAAAGTCAGGATCTATATGAGCAAAACTACAAAACACTCTCCACACAAATAAAGTCAGATCTATACAATTGGAAAAACATCAAGTGCTCTTGGATAGGTCAAGTGAATATAATAAAGATGGCAATACTACCTAAACTAATCTATCTATTTAGTGCTATACCAATCAAACTCCCAAGAGATTATTTAACTGACCTAGAAAAAATAACAACAAAATTCATCTGGAAAAACAAAAGGTCAAGAATTTCAAGGGAATTAATGAAAAAAAATGCAAATGAGGGTGGCCTAGCTCCACCAGATCTAAAATTATATTATAAAGCAGTGGTCACCAAAACCATCTGGTACTGGATAAGAAATAGAGTAGTGGATCAGTGAATAGGTTAGGTTCACAGGACAAAATACTCAATGACAATAGTAATCTAGTGTTTGATAAACCCAAAGACCCCAGTTTTTGGGATAAAAACTCACTATTTGACAAAAACTGCTGGGATAATTGGAAACTACTATGGAAGAAATTAGGCATTGACCCACACCTAACACCATATACCAAGATAAGGTCAAAATGGATTCATGATCTAGGCATAAAGAATGATATTATAAACAAATTAGAACAATGTAGGATGGTTTACCTCTCAGACCTGTGGAGGGGGAAGGAATTTGTCACCAAAGAAGAACTAGAGGTCATCATTAATCACAAAATAGATAAGTTTGACTATATCAAGTTAAAAAGTTTTTGTACAAACAAAATGAATGCAGACAAGATTAGAAGGGTAGCAGTAAACTGGGAAAATATTTTTACATCCAAAGGTTCTGATAAAGGCCTCATTTCTAAAATATATAGAGAATTGACTCAAATATATAAGAATTCAAGCCATTCTCCAATGGATAAATGGTCAAAAGATATGAACAGACAATTTTCAGACGAAGAAATTGAAACTATTTCCGGTCACATGAAAAAATGCTCCAAGTCACTATTGATCAGAGAAATGCAAATTAAGACAACTCTGAGATACCACTACACACCTGTCAGATTGGCTAAAATGACAGGAAATGATAATGATAACTGTTGGAGGGGATGTGGGAAAACTGGGACACTGATACATTGTTGGTGGAACTGTGAACGGATCCATTCTGGAGAGCAATTTGGAGCTATGCTCAAAAAGTTATCAAACAGTGCATACCCTTTGACCCAGCAGTGTTTTCTACTGGGCCTATATCCCAAAGAGATTTTAAAGGAGGGAAAGGGACCCACATGTGCAAAAATGTTTGTGGCCGCCCTTTTTGTAGTGGCAAGAAACTGGAAATTGAAAAGATGACCATCAATTGGAGAATGGCTGAATAAATTATGGTATATGAATGTTATGGAATATTATTGTTCTGTAAGAAATGACCAACAGGAGGATTTCAGAGAGGATTGGAGAGACTTGCATGAACTGATGCTGAGTGAAATCAGCAGAACCAGGAGAACATTATACACAGCAACAAGACTATACGATGATCAATTTTGATGGACATGGTTCTCTTCAACAATGATGTGATTCAAACCAGTTGTTCTGCGATGAAGATAGTCATATACATCCAGAGAGAGGCCTGTGGGAACTGAGAGTGAACCACCACACAGCATTTTAACACTTTCTGTGAATATTTTCATGCATTTAGTTTTCCTTCTTAGGTTGTTTTTTCCTTCTTCTCTTTCTAGATCTGATGTTTCTTGTGCAGTAAGATAACTGTATA
>JAJPUD010001479.1:195978-241387 GCA_023553655.1 Myrmecobius fasciatus | reverse complement strand
GGGGGTGGGGGGAAGGAGGGGAAAAGCTTGGGAAAAAAAAAAGTTTTAGCAAAGGTCAATGTTGAAAGGTCACTCATGTTTTGTAAATAAAAAGCTTTATATAAAAAAAAAAATGAAATTGAAGGACCCTCTTGATAGGGTTCAGGAGCATCATAGCATAAACCATAAACCCTCAGGATTATATTTAGCATTCCCAGGGAAGGGGTAATTCTTCATACTATCAACAGAATGTAAGTTTCTTTCAGACAAGGACTATTATTTTGTAAAGCACTTTCCAATGCAATGTGACTTGGAAGGTATACTAGGCAAAAAAGTAGATCCTGATTTCAAGAAACATTCTATTGGTGGGAAAGCATGTATATATTAAGCATATGTGAAATAAATGTATTTAATGTAAACAAAAAAAATTATGGTATATGAATGTTATGGAATATTATTGCTCTGTAAGAAACAACCAGCAGGATGATTTCAGAGAGGCCTGGAGAGACTTGCATGAACTGATGCTGAGTGAAATGAGAAGAACCAGGAGATCATTATACACAGCGACAAGACTATATGATGATCAATTCTGGTGGACATAGCTCTCTTCAACAATGAGATGATTCAAACCAGTTCCAGTTGCTCAGTGAGGAAGAAAGCCAGATACACCCAGAGAGAGGCCTGTGGGATCTGAGTCTGGAGCACAACATAGCATTTTCACACTCTCTATTGATGTTTGCTTGCATTATGTTTTCCTTCTCAGGTTTTTTTTTTTTTTTTTTCTCCTGTACAGCAAGATAACTGTATAAATATATATACACATATTCGATCTGTCAAATATTTTAACATAATTAACATGTATTAGAGTTCCTGCCATCTAGGGTTGGGGGTAGGAGGGAAAAATTTGTAAAAGAAAGCTTTGCAAGGGTTAATGTTGAAAAATTACCTATGTATATGTTATGCAAATAAAAAGCTTTAAATAAATAAATAAATAAAGTGACTTGAGGAAGGGCCTTTCAGGGACAGAAATGCTTGCTCTCATTTCCTTTCTGTCTCCCTTGTCCAGTGGAGCTCACTAGAATTTAAAGGGTAAGACAAAGCTTTTTTAAAACTAAAACAATATGCCATTGAAGACGGGTAAGTTTTGACTGGGCCTAGGGTAACAGAGAGAGAAAAAGTCCGGGACTCAGAGAAGGATATTTGTGTCTGGGAAGCAAAGAGAGCTATCTGCTTCTACAATACTCCCTGCTGCCTTTTTCTGAAGAGCAATTCTTTGTTTTCCGATTTAGCAGAACAATCTTGGTATCTCTGCTATGATTTTCCCCATTCCAGGTTTCTCTCTTGGCTAAGGATCCTCTGTCTCTAATGGGCAGGGTCCAGAACATCAGATTGGATTACTTGGTCTACAAGTATCTATTGCGGAAGGGGCTTCTTAGATGACTTCACTTGAGAAGGCTGACCAGGAGTCAGAAAGACCTAAGTTTAAATCCTAGTTGTAGGACACCAAACAAGTCACTTAACTTATTTTAGCTTCAGTTTCATCATTTGTAAAATGGGGATAATAGTAGCACCTCTCTCACAGGAGTTGAGATTCAAATGAGATAAAACCTTTAAAGAGTTTTGCAAATCTTAACTTGTTTTAGAGACATTAGCTTTTATTAATATTCCTTGATGATCATCCATGATGAATCCTCATTTGGTTACCACTTTCTCAGATGCCACCAGGGAATCTGGGATTCATGAGGGAATTCATGCTTCAGATTGGGGTTAGAGTAGATGACATCTAAGGTTCCTTTCAACTCTGCAATTCAAGCATCCTTTGATTCTGTAGCAAGTAGTGAGCAGAACCAAGGCTACCCACACTTATCCAGGGCACATTCAGTGTCCTTCCTAGCTCTGCTCTGCCTTGACCTCATTTTCATTACTTCCTCTCTTGCCTCCCATTACCATGTCTCACTTAGACCTGTCCTTCCACTCTTAGAGCAGTATCCTGTGTTCTAGACTTTCTGCCCTATCTCCTCTGCTCCCATTCAAAATACATCTATCTTGTGGGTATGCTCCCTCAGGACTTAATAGGTGTTAGTGAAAACTATATATCAAAGTCATTGCTGAGATATTTGGAATTTTTTGTTATGAATTCCAGGAAGCTAGTAGCTTCTGGGTAATATATGAATCAAAGGAAAAAGGACTACCATTTTTTGGCTAGGATGACTTTTTGAGAGGTCAGGAGGCTTCTGTGACCTTACCTTAAACTGATCTCTTTTAATGACAGTAGCTAAAAATTAGTCAGAGCTACCCCTCCCAGAGCCATCAAAGGCTGGCCAGAGAAGAACAAATTTCCACCCATTGTTTAGAGTTTTTAAGAAGCTGAGCTTGAGCTACTAGCTCCCTTCTAGTTTTTCAAGCTGTTCCTAGCAAAGGGCCACAGTATGATTTTCTGTTTATCTGTTACCCCCCATAGAGCCTGCTTCCTTCCCCCTATATTTCTGCCTCTTCCTTTCTCCCCCACACCCATTCTGTTCCATGGAACTAGGAAGTCTATGTATATAAGACTTTTAATTAGTAAAGACTGAAGTAGAACTTGGTATTTTCCTTGCACTATTTAGATTGTAGTATTTCTCTTTTTTTAATTGCTGACATTTTGGACTCTTGGCTTTAACATACTACATTTCAAAATCCAATTTCTACAGACATTTTTACTAATTTTTACTACTGTTTACTATTCTTCTTCCCTACGCAAACTTCTAGTTTTTTTTTTCTTTTTCCCCTGAGGCAATTGGGGTTAAATGACTTGCCCAGGGTCCCACAGCTAGGAAGCGTTAAGTGTCTGAGGTCACATTTGAAGCCAGGTCCTCCTGACTTCAGGGCTGGTGTTCTATCCACCACACCACTTAGCTGCCCCTCTACCCAACACTACTAATCTTTCTTTCCTTCCACCTTATTTCTATGGAACATTATCAATACAAAAGAGAATAGTCATAGATGAACCCATCTCCACTCTCCCTGGCTCAACATAAATTACACATAACCTATAAATACTTAAAACAATAGGGCAAAACAAACTCCTCAAAGGACAAGTTTCCTTTGTATCTCTCTATAAAATTGTCTGTTCATATCCTTTGATCATTTATCTATTGGAGAATGGCTTGAATTCTTATAAATATGAGACATTTCTCTATATATTTTAGAAATGAGGCCTTTATCAGAACCCTTAAATGTAAAGATGATTTCCCAATTTATTGCTTCCCTCCTTATCTTGTCTGCATTAGTTTTGTTTGTACAAAAATTTTTTAACTTAATATAGTCAAAATGATCTATCTGGTGTTCAATTAAGAGTTCCAGTTCTTCTTTGGACACAAATTCATTCCAAGAAGCTTACTTTCAATAGGAAAAAAGGCATTGAAAATTTGGGGGGAGTGAGGAGAGTACCCTCGTAGATATAAGGCTGCTCCTAAGTAGAGATTCCAAAGAATAAGAAGAGCCAGCAGAAAAGTGAGCCTTGCTTATGAAATGGCTGTTCATTCCAGGAACTCATTGATGGGGTGTAGAAGGGGGTATACCAGGAGAGATGTGAAGATATCTCCTGGGGAGGAAGACTGCTGATGAAGAGGTGGAATAGCCTGAGCAGTGAATTGAATTGAGATTTAAGGATTTGGGAATCTTATGGGGACTTGAGGGATCAGATGAGATGACCAAAATAAAGAGGTAGGGAAGAAAGACAAGTGATACCCACATTAAAGAAGGAGTTGATTTACAATCCAGCAAGAGAAATTGAGAAGTAGGAATAACGAGACTTGCTCTATCTATTTAAAGGTCTTATTTTAAAGAAATTGTTTTTATTAACTATAAAGCACTAATTAAATGTGAACTATTATTTCTTCCTCCACAGAAACAATGTTAAATATGATGGTTTTAATGTAATTGAAATAATTATACTATATAATTTTATAGCACTTACAGTTTGTTTTATAAGTATACTTATACTATATTGAGTACTTTTTGTTACATATTCTTGTATATATGTGATAATTTTTTTCTGTTACATCTGTTTATCTACACTCATCTAAACTTCAGGTATAAAATAGGCCTAATAAGCTTCTTTTCACATGTCCTAGTAATCTTCCATTCGAGGAGGACATGGCAATACAAACTAGACTGGCAATCTTATTTGCATCAGGATCTCTCCAAAAGAGAATTTTCACACAATCAGCAAGGTATTTCTAACTTAAGGTCTTTCAGATTTGTCTGTGGCACCTAAAGGTTAAGTTTCATATGTGGGATCAGACTTGAACAAAGCTTTTCCTGACCCCAAGGCTGGTTCACTATTCATTAAGCCATGTTATCTCTTTTCCCATATTTTATGTCATTTAATCCCCACAATCACTCTGTTATGTCAGAAAGGATTATAATTGCCTTTTTAGAAATAGGAAACTGAAATTCAGAGAGAGTAAATGATTTTCCTGACTCCAAATCCCAGAGTTCTACCCATTACACCATGTTGCCTTTCAACATTTTCATCAAGGAGACTAAAATGTAGGCCTACAATGTTCTTATAAAGATTTTATAGAGGTGAATAAAAGGCAACTGGATTAGTAGACTTTGATTTCTTCTTGGTTGCTTTTTGGGGGGGAGGTAATTATACAGAGCATCAACTTGTCTATTTTTGTGGAACCTTCCCCTTGCTGTAATACAGACCTAAAAGTAACTGTGTGACCTTGACAGATTATTCTTTCAACTAGATGATCTCCAAAAGTCCTTTCAACTCTAAAGCTGTTACTCTACAAAACTAAGAAGTGTGAGTGTGAATTGGAGAATGAATTAGAGAAGCATCATTCCTGAAAGAGTTAATGTGTTTCAGAAGCTCTTGTCTTACAGAGAGTAACTTATCTGCCAGGATCTGGCCCAATTCCTAGAATCCGGGTGGGTGGGTTAGTGGGCGGAAGGGAGGCAGCAGCTGCTTGGGTTTGCAACCATCTCTGCTCCCACTTCTGAGGCTGCAGAGGTGAGCAGGGAATGTGAACAGGTGGCTCCCGGCTTGGATGAGTCCTGATACAGTGGCAGTAAGAGACTTAGGAAAGAAAATACCTGTGGAAGAAATTGACAGGTTGCTTTGGAGAGGATCATCCCTAGTTTTACTTCTTAGAAATATTTGTCCAGATTAATTCTTTCTTCTTTAAGAGAGACCCAAACCCTAGCAGCTCTAGCTCCTTTTTGTTCCTAACAATCCCCTGCCCTTGTGTTCTTAAGCCAGTCCCCTGGACTTGCAGATGATTCCCAAATCCATGTATCCAAACCTTGCTTCTTCCTGGGCCCAAAAACTCTGTTTTGGTCTTCTGCAAATCCTAAAATGCTCCACAAAGAAATGTCTTTATGATGGATCCTAAACCAAAATGGTAGCACCTTGAAATCAAGAGTTTACTGAACCAAAGCTTATGGCCTAGAGGATGGTCAGAATACTCTCAGTTTTGGCAAAAGTTTGTTGTGTTGTTTTTTTACTTATCATCTTGATAAATTATACACTTTTAACGATTTCAAAACTCCTTATTTGGCAGCTGGAAAACTTTTGTCCAGGACTCTGGTGATTGGATAGCAGGCAAGATGAGTAAAAGTGGATTGAAGAGAGATACAAGGAGCTCTGTTTTTCCACCCTTCTTCTTCCCTCCACAGCCCCCTCCTACCTCCAATCCAATCCTTCTCAGCTCTCCTTCCTACTGCCTCAGCCAAAGTCTGTTCTTTATGCAGCTGGGAATCCAAAGGAGAGCCCTTCAAAGAAAGCACAGATTATTGCCCATCTTCTCCAACTCCTGGGGAACCAAGTACTCCAGAGTTAAGAGAAGTCCCAGCACAATGCTCCTTTATGCCTTGCAGTGCGCTTTCTTTCCTGGCCCCAGCTGCCCCAACACTCTGTTTTTCCTTCTTTTCTTCAGTTTTTTTTTTTTTTTTTTTCCAGTTGACTTAGTTATTACAGTGCACAGAACAGAGTGAGGAAAATGCACTGAAGGTTGGGGCTGGCAAGGAAACCTGGGCTCTGAGCTTGGCCCTCTGGCCGCCATGACATCACTCAGGAGTTAATTGGTCACATTCCTGTTGATGGGAGCACTTGGCCCTGGGCTCCTCGGCTCACTTCCGTGATGCAGAACAGAGACAGAGCCTGTGTCCTGCCAGCCTGCTTCCCAGCCAGGATTCTGACACCAGCCTAAGACATTTATAAAAACAGGACAGTGCTTCATTTACTGGCTCGGAAGGCCCTTCTCAGCTCTGGTCTGGGCAAAAAGTAGCAGAAGCAGGTTTGGAACGCTTCTTATCCCCAAAACAAACAAACAAACACAACAATAACCCACATTTCCAATTACCGGGCAAAGAGTTGATTTTTAAGTTGGAAAATGAGTTGCCAAGGGAAGGGGGCTAAATGGGCTCTTTCTTCCCTGCTTCACCCAATCTGGTCCTGTAAGATTTGGGGGACTTGGGACAGGATTGCCCCAATGAGAGCAGCCAGAAGTTAAGTTACTCACTCCCTCTCCCCCCATCTACACCCAGATTCTGCTCATTCAGCCAGAGATATGTACATAGCTTTATCAATGTCTTCTGAGGTTCCATAAAATGGTAAAAGAGTGCAGTCAGAGGAATTGGGTTTAAATCCTGGCTCTGCCACTTCCTGCCTTTATGACTTTGGGCAAATGGCCTTAGCTTTCTTGTCTGTACAATGAGGAGGTTGGACTAGAGCCCAGAATCTTAAACTGTGGGTCATGACTCCATATGGGGTCTCACAATTGAATGTGGGGGTTGCAAAATTATGACATTATCAGTAAATGTTTGATTCATATACCTATTTTATGTACCTATATATCCAGGGTTGTGTAAAAATTTCTTGGGCAAAAAGGGGTCATGAGTAGAGAAAGCTTAAGAAGTCCTGGACTAGATCTCTAAGATTCCTTTTAGCTCTTTAGCTATTATCCTAATAAAATATTATTTGCACATAAACATCTACTTCTGCTAACCCTTAGTAATTTGTTAAAGTAACAAGTAAGAGGGACTCCTTGAAGGAGAGATTGTGAAAGAGATCCAGAACCTCTGTTTTCATCTTTCTCTTGCTTCTTTCCATCACTACAGACCTCTTTCTATTCTATTCAAAATCTCACTTTATAGGACTGGAAATCCAAAGAATTATTCATATCATAATAGTTCACTGCTTCTGAATATTAGGGCTTCTTAAGGATGTACACCAGGAATTGGAGAGCTAGCTTGAGTCACAGCAAAACAAAGAGAGATGCTTCTCCCTTTTGCCTTGTTTCATTCTCTCCACCAAACCCTATCCAAACAACCTTTTGCATTATGGTAGGGGAAAATGTAAGACAGAAAATCAGAGATCACTGGGTTTTTTCCCAACTAACAAAAACCATGAGGGACCCTTTGGGACATTTTTATTTGGTGATAGCATTCAAATGACCAACTATGTTGTTTTCAATAATTTCATGTAGGGCTCTAAACCTTGCCTACCTGATCCTTTCTACTATGAGGACAGGAATACTTACTTTGATAAAGAAATATAGGTGTGAACCAAGGTGTGTGGGAAAAGATTCTTGGAAAAGGCTTTACTGTAGCTGAAACAGATTCCAAGTCTGATTTATACATCCAAAAACTGAGCTCTGGTGTATGGGGGATCCATGGTATTAAACCTGCTTCTAGATACTGACATTTGATTTGTTAATTCTGGCAACAGCCATTGGCCATAATAACAGCAAAATTACTGTGACGGAAACAGTCCCAAATTTTTCTACCTCTTGCCAGTGCCACATATACCCTTCCTTTCTCAAGGGGCAAATTCACTTAAAAATAATTAAGAAAAGATTGATGGGATTTTAGAAATGTAATGAAAAATATAATCTTATTAATAGGTCATAGTTGAGGCTGGGCACTCTGTCAAATGTATGCACCTATGCATAATTATTAGAAGCTGATGTAAAGAGGGGCTAATAATGGCATAAACTTAAAGTATTTTAATTGTTTCCAATTTTACTTTTGCAGTCCTGAAATCATTGGACTAACCTGTGTATTACCAAGAATCAGAATAAGGTCTTATTTTATCTGTTAAAATCCACAAAAGATAATACCATGATGTCCACATGAAAATGAAGAAAACTTTCTGCTATGCCCTTTCTCCAAATGGACTGATGGATCCTGTTCAGAGGAGCTGATCAAAATTTTATTGTTGTGGCCCCCTTTCAGTCTTATCAGCCTCTTTGTGATTCCATGTAGGATTTTCTTAGCAAGAATAAAGATTTGATATTTCCTTCTTTAACTCATTTTACAGATAAGGAAATGGGGAGGCAAGCAGGATTAAGTGCCTAGGATCACACATACAAGTAGGATGTGTCTGAGACTAGATTTGAACTTGGGTTTTCCCGACTCCTGGTCCAGTGTTCTATCCACTGTACCAACAAGCTGCTCTTAATCAAATCAGAACTAACCCCACTGGTATCCCAACACATGCTATAAAGGATGATGATAGTAGAAATACATATGTCATAGTACTCTTGATTTAGTAGAATGGGAATAAGAGAATAAGCACTTACTATATGCCAGGCATTGTGCTAAACACTTTATAATAATTGTTTCTCTTGATAATGGAGAATGATTACTTCTTGCCAAAGCTATCTCTTTTCTTATGGTTAGCCTGCAATTATATTCATGATTGTATAAAAATGTTCCAGTTTTTGAAAAAAAAAAGGAAAATATGAAAAAATATTGTGGTTTTGACTTTGAATTGTGAAAAAATTCTAGAAAATATTATTTAAAGGATGATTAGTAAACAGAAAAGAAAATGGTGATCACAAAGAGCCAACATGGCTTCATTAAGAACAGCTAAACCAGATTAATCTATTTTAATTTTGACATGGTGACCAGACTAGTATATTTTAGATATATTTTAGAGAGATCTTCATGGGATCTTGTGACTAAAATGGCAAGATGTGGGTTAAATGATAGTATAGTTAGAAGTATGTAGCATAGTAGGAGTAGTGGTCTCAATGTCTCTACTTTAAGAGAAGTAATCATTAATGGTTCAATATCAGTCTGAAAGGAACTCTTTAGTGGAGTGGCCCGAGGATCTGTCTTTGTCTCAGTGCTGTTCAACATTTTTTTTAATCAAGGATTTAGATAAAGTCATGGATGATATGCTTATCAGATTTTTAAACATGAAACAGAGCAAAATACTGTATGGCATACAAAATTTTAAAATGCTTTAAAAATGTATTGAATTGGGCCAAACTAATAAGATAAAGTTTGATAGGATTAAAAATAAAGTTTCACTTTTCTAGTAAAAAAAAATCAATCTCATAAGTCTAAATTGGGGTGGGGCTTGGATGTGGCTAGATTGTAATTTATCTGAAAAATATCTGGAGGTTTTAGTGGCTTTGCAAGTCTGATGTGAGCTAACAGCTTGTTAAGGTAACTAAAAGATTTAGGGTCCAAGACTATTGAAATGGTAATCCTGTATTCTGCTCTAGTCTGGTTATACCTGGAGTGTTTTGTTCTGTTCTAGGCACCACAACTCAGGAAGAAGAAAAACTAAAGAGCATCTAGAGCCAGGGTGTTGAAGTACTTCAAGATCATCTCACAAGAGAATCAATGTAAAGAACCAGAGAAGTTGAGCCCAAAGAATAGTCTTTGGGAGGAGCATAATTTAATCAACAAGCATTTGTAGTAAGGATTTGAGAAGTGATTGGTATTCTGGGATTTTTAGTTCAGAAGGACAAATATTCCTTCTCAACTCTGATCTTTGAAACAAAAGCCAAACAGTCACATTTAGGAATCTTTAAATGAATATGCATTCTTTTTTTTTTTCCCCAGTTTATATTAGTAGTTTATTTTAGTTAACTATAATAACTTCATAGTTAAGTCAGTTAACTTTCTAGACATTGTTTTATTTTATAAATTATTTTTAAAAAAATTTCCGGGCAGCTAGGCAGCGCAGTAGATAGAGTACCAGCCCTGAAGTCAGGAGGACCTGGGTTCAAATCTAATCTCAGACACTTAACATTCCTTAGCTATGTGAGCTAATTAACCTCAATTGCCTCAGCAAAAAAAAAAAAAAAAAAACCCACAATTTTATAATTATTTCAGTGATGTTGAATGTTGTAGCATTCTTCCTTTTCTTTTTTTTAATTAAAGTTTTTTATTTGCAAAAGATATGCATGGGTAATTTTTCAACATTGACCCTTGCAAAGCTTTCTGTTACAATTATTTTCCTCCTTCCTTCCACCCCCTCCCCTAGATTGCAGGAAGTCTAATACATGTTAATTATGTTAAAATATCTGACAAATCAAATGTGTGTATACATATTTATACAGTCATCTTGCTGTACAAGAAAAAATCATATCTACAAGAAAAAAAAAACCTGAGAAGGAAAATATAATGCAAGCAAATATCAATAGAGAGCGTGAAAATGTTGTGGTCCACACTCAGATCCCACAGGCCTCTCTCTGGGTGTATCTGGTTTTCTTCATGACTGAACAACTGGAACTGGTTTGAAACATCTCATTGTTGAAAAGAACCATGTCCTTCAGAACTGATCATCATATAGTCTTGTTGTTGCCGTGTATAATGATCTCCTATTTCTGCTGATTTCACTCAGCATCAGTCCATGCAAGTCTCTCCAGGCCTCTCTGAAATCATCCTGCTGGTCGTTCCTTACAGAACAATAATATTCCATAACATTCATATACCATAATTTATTCAGCCATTCTCCAATTGATGGGCATCTTTTCAATTTCCAGTTTCTTGCCACTACAAAAAGGGCTGCCACAAACATTTTTGCACATGTGGGGCCCTTTCCTTCCTTTATGATTTTGGGATATAAGCCCAATAGAAACACTGCTGGGTTAAAGGGTATGCACAGTTTGATAACTTTTTGAGCATAGTTCCAAATTGCTCTCCAGAATGGTTGGATCCGATAAAATGCATTCTATAAGAAATTGACTGTGAAGAAAGGCTGCTCTTTCCTCAGTGTCCCCTCCTCATATTTTCCTCAAACACTAAGAGGACATAGGTTAGGTAGAGATAATACAAAATTTCACATTAGGATAAAGAGTCAAAATTTTATTCAAATGTTAAGAATTTTCCCAACTTGGGACTCAGAGCTATCATGTTATATTAATAATTTTTTACCTACCACAAACCCCATTAAATAACAAAGAATATAACTATGTGATGAAGGCCATTATTTTGCCCGTAAGATGAAAGTAAGATTGCTTTTGTAACTGGGGATGGTTAATTAATTAATTAAACCTCCAGCCTCCAAAATGAGAAAAGAAAAAGGGGGAGTAGAAACAAATGAAGCTTCAGTAAGAAAAGCAAAAGAGGAAGGAAAGGACAGCAGGGTCAGTCAAAACGTCTAATCTATGCAATGAACTGTGCTAGGTGCTAAAAATACAAAAACAATACCAAAAAAATGCCTTTCTTTGAGAAGTTGACCTTCTATATAACATGTGCATAGATCCATAAATATAAGACACTTTGAAAAGAAAAAGAGTACTGACAATTAGATGGATTTGGAAAATCTTCCTATAGGAGGTAGCACTTTAACTCTGAAGAAAGCTTAAAATTCAGAGATATAAAGATAAGGAAGGACTACATTCTTGGCATGGAATTCTAGCCTACAAAGAAATGCTAAGTTTGAAGAATACTAAAGCAGTTGGATAAAGTCTAGAATGGTAGGTTAGAGACCAAATGTGAAGGGATTAATGCCAAACTAATAGATTTTTATTTTATTTTTTAAAATTTTTTATTCATTTTAAACTTAAGTAAAAAAAAGACAAAAAAGAGAGTATTTCCAAGTACAAAGCACATTAAAAGATTTGATATAAAACAGTGAATTTCTACTTTGTACCATTTACTTTTTTTTTTTTTTAAAGCTACCTGATAAATACTACACATCATTTTCAAAGCTACCCTGCTTTTCTATGTTTCCTTCTAAGTTTTCTTTTGTTCTCTACTGTGGACTTTTTTCTTCCCTTTCCACCCTGCCCTAGAGAAGGCATCCATTAGACACACATTTATATGTATATGTGTGTGTATGTATAAAATCAAAGTATGAAAAAAAATCATACTATGCATGCTTCTTTTTATCATCTCTTTCTCTGGTCCTTCATTGATTTGAATATATATATAATATATTTATATACATATATTTATTGAGTACTTATATTTATAATATACAAAATGACTTAGTTGTTCTTATAACAATATTGTGTACAACATTCTCTTGGTTCTGTTCATTTTAGTCTTTGTTAATTCATGCAAGTCTTTCCATGTTTTTCTAAAATTCACCAGCTCAATATTTCTTTTTTTTTATATATTAAATCAGTATGTTAACTTTATTTTTTTTATTAAAGCTTTTTATTTGCATAACATATGTATGGGTAGTTCTTCAACATTGACCCTTACAAAGCTTTCTGTTATAAATTTTCCCCCCTAGTCTCCTCCCCTTCCCTAGAGGAATCCCACTACATGGACTTGACAAGTTGAATATTTGTATACACATTTCCATACTTATCTTGCTGTGCAAGAACAATTGTATCTACATGAACAAAAAATATCTGAGAAAGGAAACACAATGCAAGCAAACATCAATAGAGAGCACCAAAGTGTTATGTTGTGGTCCACATTTCATATCTTTCTCTCTGAGTATATATGGCTTTCTTCATCACTAAACAATTGGAACTGGTTTGAAACATCTCATTGTTGAAGACAGCCATGCCCATCAGAATTGAACGTCATATAGTATTGTTGTTACCATGTATAATGATCTCCTGGTTCTGCTCACTTCACTCAGCATCAGTTCATGCAAGTCTCTCCAGGCCTCTCTGAAATCGTCCTGCTGGTCGTTTCTTACAGAACAATAATATTCCATAACATTCATATGCCATAATTTATTCAGACACTCTCCAATTGATGGGAATCCATTCAGTTTCCAGTTTCTCAGCTCAATATTTCTTATAGCACAATAGTATTCCATCACAATCACATACCACAACTTGCTTAACCATTAATTAATTGATAGGCATCCCTTCAATTTCTAGCTCTCTGCCACCACAGAGAGAGCTGCTATAAATATTTTAGAACATAAAAGTTCTTTTCCATATTACTTGGTTAAAATGTATACACAGCTTTGTAATTTTGGGGTATTATTTCAGATTGCTCTCCAAAATGGTCAAATCAGGTCATAATTCCACCAAGAGTGAATTAGTATCCCAATATTTCCACATCCCCTCCAACATTTGTCAGTTTCTCTTGATTTATATTTTATCTTAAAAGCAATAAGGAACCAGTGAAAATTTTTGAGCAATAGAGTGACATTAGACCAGTGTTTTAGGAAGATTACTTCTGCAAAGGATACTTATCCAGGAACAGATTGGACTAGATTTCTCTTCAAATCACATATTCTTTGTTCTGTGATCCTATTCCCTAACTGCTTTGGGAACTTGCCCATCCCAGATCATTCATTAAGAAAAAAACAAAAAAAAAACAAAAAAAACAAAAAAACATTTATTTAGTGCTTACTATGTGTACATATTGTCTGTCTGTCTCTCTAATTCTCTACTCCAAAATTTTTTTCTTCACAGCCTACAAATATGCTTAGGTCTCTCTAATACTTATAAATCCTTTGTTCATTCATTCACTTAATCTTTTATAATATGGGTTTTGAACCCACTACAATGACTGAAACTGCCTCATTACAAGTTGCCAGTTACTTTTCAATTGATAGCCTATTTTCACTGCTTATCCTTCTTGACATTTCTGAAGCTGGACTTTTATGGAAATGTTTTACATAACTTCACATGTGGTTTCTTAATAGGAGGTAGGGAGACAATATGGAATTCAAAAGTTTTTAAAAATAGATGTAAAAAAGTTGTTTTAACTATAATTGGGAAAATATTGAATAAATGAATAAATAAGACATTTCTGAAGCTGATCATTTCATCCTTTGCTTTTATAATATTGGTTTCCTCCAGTGTTCCTCATTTCTTTGAATGGTTCCTTTTTCATATTATCTCCCCAAGTGCTATTTTCACCCAAGGCTGTGTCTTAGGTATTCTTTCCACAATTTCTTCCTTGGTAATCTCATCTGTTCCTAAGAATTCAGTTATCCCTTTTGTGGAGATGACTTCCAAATCAGTAATATCCTGTCTCAATCTGACACTGAGGACAGTATCCGATCTTCAGTTCCATGATAGACATCACCATCAGGATGCCTACCTGCATCTCAAATTCTCTATCTACAAAAATGAACTCATTATCTCTCCTCTTAAGCTTTCCTATTCTTCCAGCTTTCTTATTTATGTAAGTTGTAGTTTCCTGTTGTCTGCAGGGTAAAATATGAGTTCTTTAGTGTAGCATTTAAGTAAGGCCTTTAATAATTTGAACCAAATTTACTCTTCCACACTTACTCAATATCACTCTCCTTTATGTTTTCTCTATGTTCTAGCAAGATTGGCTTAGTAGGGGTTCCCCAATCTCATCCTACCATTTTCTTCTTCTGTGTATTCACTACCATACCCAATCATTTCCCCTATCTGGAAAGCATTCCCTTCTTTTCTCCACTTACTAAAAACCAGAGGTCAAATAAAAGGGATCTAACAAGCTAAAATAAACAATAGTTTAAAAGTTTTACAGAAACCAAATTGATATAGTTCAGGTTAGAAGGCAAAACAGCTGGAGAAAAAAATGTTTGCAGCAATTTTCTCTGATTGTTTTCATTTCTATGATATCTAAGGAATAGATTCATATTTATAAGAATAAGAAACATTCCACAAATGATAAATGGTCAAAGGATATGAACAGAAAGTTTTCTAAGGAAAAAATCCTAGCTATCAATAGCCATAGGAGAAAGTGATTTAAATCACTGATACTTAGAGAAATGCAAAGTATTCTGAAGTTTCATATCATACCAATCAGATTGGCAAAGTTGACACCCCCCCCAAAAAAAAATTACAATTGTTGAAGGGACTGGGGGAAATAGGCATATTAACAAATGCACTCTTGGTAGTACCATGAACTAATCCAGCAATTCTGGATGTAGCAATGTAGAACTATGACCTCAAGTTATTAAGTTGTACTTTCCCTTTGACTCAGTGATAATATTTATGAAATATATGAAAAAAAGAAGAAATATATATAAAATAAATGAAAAAATGTATGAAAGAAAGAAGAGAATGCATATGTACAAAAATATTTATGCCATCACTTTCTGTAGTTACAAAGAACTAGAAATTAAGGGGGTACTCATCAATTGGAGAATGGCTGAACAAATTATGGTATATCAATATGTAATGGAACATTATTGCGTTATAAGAAATAACAAAAAGGACCACTTCAGAGAAGATTTATATGAACTGATATAGCACTAAGTGATCAAAACCAGAATTGTAATTTATACAATGAAAACATTGAAAAGACATACGATTTTGTAATACTTAATGCAATGAACAACCACAATTCCAGAGGGCCAATAATGAAGCATGCTACATACCTTGTGATGGAGAGATGATGGACTCAAGATATAAAATGAGATGTACATTTTAGAACATGGCCATTGTAGGAATTTGTTTTATTTGACTATTTGTTATGGGTTTTCTTTTTCTTGTCTGTTATCCAATGAGGAGGAAGAACTGGGGAAAAGATAAGATAAATGCATGTTAACTAGGGAAAATTTTTAAAGAAAAAAAATAAGAATAAGAATAGTATTTATACAGTTTCTACTATGTAATACATATGCTGGACACTCTATCATCCCATTTGATTCTCACAACATTGGCAGGTAGACATTATTATTAACCTTATTTTACAAATGAAATTGAGGCAGGCAAAGGTCAAATGATGCCCCGGATGTCAAGCTACAAAGCCATGTCAAGTTTGAACTCCTATTTCCTGACGTGAATTTCAGAGCCCTCCCTACTGCCCCACCAAAACCAAGGGTCAGCTCTGGCAGCGTGTCCAAGCCTGCTCCTCCAGGTTCCCTTGCATCCTCCTACAGACACCGGCTACATGCCATACATGGTCATACATGGTACAGGTACATGTGCACATGCACACTCATGGAGAAATCTCCGTGGGCGTGCTGTATTGTCGTGCACTCTTGTCTTGTGTCATGAATGCCCATCTGCATCCGCCTGCGGAAGTACCAACACTCACACATCCCACCTACAAGTGGAGCAGAGGCTCCTTTGGGAAGGCCTGTGTCACTTTCCATCTTTGCAGCCCTCGGGCCCAGCTTACTTTCTTGCACCCAATAAGTCCTCGGGTGAATATTTTTTGAGTTGCTCTGAATCAAGCCTATCACAAGGTGTTTTTAAAAGTCATTCAAGCTTGGAGAATCACACTTTGTTGCCGATGGAAGGCAGCAACTCTGTCCAACTTGGGCAAGGGTTTGTTTATTCCTCTCTGCTCCAGTCAGAACTAATAGTCCTAATGGTTTTGAATGGCGTAGTGTTCATCTCCAGGGCCTATTTGGTCAGAGAAGGAACAGGCTTGGCGAAGAGTTCCCGAGAGGCCAGCCTCTCAGCTGAGAAAAATTTGGGAGCAGTCAGAACATACAACATTCATTAATTAAGTTTGCTGTTTTAGATGGGCGTGAGGAAGAGCTGTTGTGGAAAGTAGGGTAGTGAGCTAATTAAGGAAATAGGAAGGACTGCCTAGCAGCAGGGAGGGCCCAGTAGAGGTTAGATTTATGAGTGTAATATAGATTTAGAGTGAGAAGAAGAGGAGATTCTGTTTAATGGAGGGGAAATCACATAAGCATTTCTTGAAGGCTTACTTGATGCTAGCTAGGTCTTAGGGATACAAAGACATACAAAGACCCAGTACAAAATGAAACATCCCCTTGATCTCAAAGAAAGACCTTACATTCCACTGGGGCTAATAATAATAGCCACCATTTATATAGCACTGACTGTGTGCCAGCCACTGTGGTAAGTACTTTTTAAATTATTATCTCATTTAATAACTTCATTACCTCACAATAGTTCTGGGAGGTAAGGGCTATGATTATCCCCATTTTACACTTAAGGAAACTGGACCAAACACAGTGAGTTGCTTATGACTACACAACCAATAAGTACCTGAGACCATATTTGAACTCAGGTCTTCCTGATTCCAGCTTCCAGACTTTAAGGGAGGGTTTGGGGAAAGCCTCATATATAAATACAGAACACATATGAATTCATTACCAACCAGCAGTTTTATAAAGGAAAAGAAACCCTTAAGGGGCAGCCTGACGGTGTACATGGAAGCAGAAGCAATTCTAGTCCTGGGCCTTGGAAAGGATTATCAAGGAACGAATCAGGTAGGACTTCTTGAGGTAATTAATCACCCACAAACTAGACTGGGACAGAGCTTCCGTGGGTGAGGGAGGCAGAGGGAGAAGGTTCCTAAGAACAGGGAATGGGAATGGGAACCAGGTCTGGTAGACACAAGGCAAATTCAGGGGCCAGTGTGGCTGACCAGCAGCATCCTTAGCTCTGTCAGAACGTTTGAGTGGATGATGTCTCCTCTCCTAGTTTCTGCCAGGAGAGAACAGGCCAGAATATACTAATTGGGTGAAGGAGAAATTATAGGAATTTGGAAGCAGATGAAAATGCAACCAATGCTAATCAAGGGCTAATTAGCCTAATATGGCCACCAAGGGGGCTGAGCCACATAAAGGGAGGTTTTGGAAAGCAGCTAATGTTACTCTTTTCAGAAGAGGCATTGGAGATCTGGGTGGCCACTGGCACCAGAATTTGGACATTTCCACGGCATTGTTTTCTGAGTATGCTCATGATGAATCAAAAAAGCATTTTTGGTTTGGAATCTTTGTCAAATGACAAAGCTTCCCCTCCAAGAGTGAAAAGCCTAGGGTAACAATAATAACATCAATATTTAAAATTATATTGCATATTTGTTGAGTTTTTCCTGTTGAATCAGAGAACATGATACATTAGGGCTTTGTAAAATGCAGTATTGGGTGAGATTCAAGGAACAACAATTCAATAACTTGGTGTTTCCCACTAACATTTTTGATAGGTAAAATGAAGTTAACATCAACATTAACAATAGTCTTGAAGAGGGAAATAGGAAAGAAATAAGCATTTATTACTACCTACTATGTTCCAAGAACTGCACTAAGGCCTTTACTAATATTATTTCTTTTAATCTTCACAATAATCCTGGGAGATAGATGCTATTATTAGCCTCATTATACAGTTGAGGAAACTTAGGCAAGCAGAGGCTAAATGAATTACTTGCCCAGACTTATACAAGTAGAAATGTCTGAGGCCATATTTGAACTTAGATCTTCCTTGATTACAAAGTGAGTGTTCTTATCCACTGTCCTATCTCGCTGCTCCTGTCACAGAAAGGTAGCCACAGAAGGGTAGCATGAGGGCATGTATGGAAGGGGACATGTATGATATCTAGGAAGGCAGGAATCATCAACAGATGACCAGATAGGCTTATGTCTTTTTCTTCATTTATTTATTTATTTTATTAAAGCTTTTTATTTTCAAAGCATATGCATGGATAATTTTTCAACATTGACCCTTGCAAAACCTTGTGTTCCAAATTTTACTCTCTTTTTCCCTACCTCCTCCCCTAGATGGCAGGTAATCCAATACATGTTAAATATGTTAAATATATGTGAAATCCAATATGTGTATACATATTTATATAATTATCTTGCTGCATAAGAAAAATCAGATCAAAAAGGGAAAAAAAGAGAAAGAAAACAAAATGCAAGCAAACAACAACAAAAAGAATGAAAATACTATATTGTGATCCATCCTCAGTTCCCACAGGCCTCTTTCTGGGTATAGATGACTCACTGCATCACTGAACAATTGGAACTGGCCTCAATCATCTCATTATTGGAAAGAGTTCTTGTGTCTTCTTTTAATAGTGAAAAAGAGACTACCTCCCACCATAGTGACAATTCAATCATTTGAAACTAGGATCATGAACTCAGCTCATTTGAAACACCCCTAAGGAGAGTTCCTTCAAATGACATCCTCCAAGGCATATGAATTAGGAATCCTTGTTCCTTGAAGATAGCTTTATCAACAAGCATTTACTAAACACTTACTATGTGCCAAATATTGTGGAGGATATACAAAGAAAAACAAAAACAGGGTCTCTGTCCTCAAAAAGCAAGGAAGCAACTGAGTGCAGGGACCCAGTTTTACTTTTCTTTTTAAATATAAATAGTAATTGGGAATTCATCTAAGAGGGATAGGGTCAGAAGAACAAGGAAGTGGGAGAGGAACCTAGACAAGCCTCTTTTTAGAAGTTCTGAGCTCAGTTTTGAAAGAAGTCAGTTAATCTAGAGAGTCCTTGACTCCTCTGTCTGCTTACAAATGAGAAATATTAGGAGAAAAATAGGGTGAAGAAAATTATAAATTACTAGGTAAAAAGCACTAGGGAAAAATATATATTTGAGATGGAAGTATAAATACCACTCAGGCAGCCCTCACAAGGCTGCAGATGGGGAATATAACAAAAGATTATACTAAAAAAATCAGAATTTCAATGTGACAATAAAAATTTCCCTACTTATTACTAGATTCAGCCAATTCAACTTTGGATAGTTACAGAATGTTCTGAGACCTCTAAAACACCACTAAACATTGCTTTTATAGACACCTTATACTTTAACTAAGCCCTCAAACTTGGTTTCAAATAAATCCACCTATGACCAGTTTCTCCAGCCAGCAAGGGACATCCTGTTTTAATAATGGCCAAAGTAGATGACACAAGAGCTCTTTGGAAATGTTGTGGGGAAATACCAGAACCTGAAGGTAAATGAACTACATGGCTGAACAGACGTGTATCTGCAGCATTGTAGAGTAGAAAAGAACACTCAGAGGAAGTAGGTTCAAATCTTTCAGTCAATATCTGTATGTTCTTGGACAAATCATTTGTCTTCCCCAAGCTTCAATTTCCTAATCTATGAAATGAAGGCATTGGAAAAATCTATTTCAGCTTTACATCTGTGATCTTATGCTCATAAACAGAAATCAGAACTAAGATCCTCTTTGGAAAGGCTTTGTTTACCAAGAACAGAGACTATATGGACCATTGCAGCAGAATCTGCTGCTTTGGTGGGAGAGAAGGCAGAAGAACAAGGTGGGAGACAAAGGAGCTAATGAGGCAGGAGTTAAGACGTCTTGGAGTTAAAAGGGATCACCCAGATCATGAAATAAAAATTTCACCTTCATGCAAGAATCCCCGTCTAAGAACTTCTCTAGTGAAGAAGAGCTCATGACCCATGCAATCAGTCTCTCTATGACTCAATTGCCTTAATTGTTTAAAAAAAAAAAAAAAAAAAGAAAAGAAAAGAAAACCTCTTGTTTATGTTGAGTGGAATCTGTTACCCTAGAACTTGTACTTATATTGACTCTAGTTGTGGTCTCTGAAACTACACAGACCAAGTTCCCTCATCTATGGAGTAGTCCTTTAAATAGTTGAAGATAACCTACATCTCTCTTAATCACTCAGGTCAAAATTTCTTCAGTGCTCATTGTCTCAATTTCCTCATTTGGAAATTGAGTTTTTGCACAAAATGCTTTTTGGTAAATCTCTTCCAACTTGAGATTCTCTGTACCTGTGATCTCTAAAAGGTCAAAGGTACCTTTGAGCTCTAATGGTTGCCTAGTTTTCTGAAATGATGAAAGAGTTAAAGGAATCTTTTCCTCCTTTTCATTGTTTCTCCCTAAGTTTATTTAAGAACAAAAGAATTGCATGAAAGCTCAATGTCTTAGAATGAGAAATGTGCATGAACAAAGAACTGGAAAATAAGGAGATGTCCATCATTTGGGGAATGGGTGAGTGAGTAAGTTATTGTATGTGAAAGTAATGTTGTATAAAAAAAAATGATGAGTAGATTGATTTCAGAAAAGCCTGGAAAGACTTAGATGGACTAATGCTGAGCATAGTGATCAGAATCAGAAAAACATTGTACACAGGAACAGCAAGATTGTGTGATGATCAACTATGACAGACTTAGCTCTTCTCAGCAATTCAGCGATCTAAGGCAATTCCCATAAATTTGGGATAGAAAATTCCATCCACATCCAGAGAGAAAACCATAGAAACTAAATGTGGATCAAATCATAGTGTTTTCAACTTTTTTGTTCTGATTTTTCTTTCCTAACATGACTCACATGGAAATATATAAAAAATGAATGTACATGTAAAACTTTTAAAAATTACATTAAAATAATGTTCTGGAAACATTCTAGCTTTCTTCACTTGAGGTTGAGTGTACTTCGCAAGAAAAAATATCCAAATTGAAATGAAATATTTTAGAAAAAAAAAGTTGTCTATTTAGGTTCCCCTTCACCAATTCAGGCATATGGATGGGCCTGGAACATTTTGTATATTACTGCATATGTAGAATGAGAATGCTCACTCAATCCTGCATTTGTGTAAGACTAGTATTAGTACTAAAGCTTTGGAGGAGATATGTTCAAGAAACAGGTATGGTACTAGACTCCATTTGGCTCAGAGAGAAATATATATATTTGCCGAGGCAACTGGGGTTGAGTGACTTGCCCACGATCACACAGCCAGGAAGTATTAAGTGTTTGAGACTAGATTTAAACTCAGGTCCTCCTGACTTCAGGGCTGGTGCTCTATCCACTGCACCACCTAGCTGCCCCTCAAGAGAGAAATATTTTGCAGGCTGCCGACCTGTGGGTGAAACCAGATCCTAAAAATGCCCCTGATTTCTGGCTTGCCTTCCTACAAACTTGAGAAAATTTCCCCTTTGGTGAGATGGAGATTTCTCTTAGTTAAGGCTGAGATCTTTTCTTGCTCCTGAGCCCATTCATTCACATTGTGTGTGTGTGTGTGTGTGTGTGTGTGTGTGTGTGTGTGTGTGTGTATTCTAATCTATATGCCTGTTTGTTGTTTTGCTTACATTAAGTAAGGTTACTTGCTATTTGCAGTGAGGAGTTACCCTCCTCTCTTAAAGGGTAGTTAGTGATCAGGGAAGAAGCATTTGTTTTGAATCTATCATACACATAGGTCAGAAATATTTAGGGTAGCACTTAGACATAATTTAAGTCTAGTATCCCTCTCAGAGACCTAAGACCTCTGTTTTGTATTTTTTCATCTGCTCTTTCAAAACAAAAAAATGCCTTCTGCCTTTGAGAGGGATGGGCAAGAGTCCAAAGATAGCTATCAATATCTCCTATCACATTTAGACAATCAATAAAAATACATATCTTATGTAGACATATATCTTTCATGGCACATATAATCAATCTCATATGCCAAACATGTCTTTCTTCAGGCTCAAGACAAACTCTCATTAAGTTTTTTTGTTTTTGTTTTCTTTTAGGCAATCGGGGTTAAAGTGACTTGCCCAGGATCACAGAGCTAATAATAATCTGAGGCTGGATTTGAATTTAGGTCCTCCTAACTTCAGGGCCTGTGTTCTATCCATTGCACGATCTATATGCTCCATTAAGTTTTTAAAAAGGAAGTGAGACAAGCAAAAGCAAGAATTCAAACAATTAAACTTAACAAGCTTTTTTTTAAATTATAGCTTTTGATTTTAAAAATACATGCAGATAGTTTTCAACATTTACCCTTGCAAAACCTTTTAACAAACATTTCTTTTTTTTAGCTTTATATTTTCAAAATATATACATAGTTTTCAACATTCACCTCTGCAAAACCTTGTGTTCCAAATTTTTAACAAATATTTTTAAGTGCTTACCACATGTCTAAGTTACTGAGCTAAGTACTAGAGATACAAAAACACACACACAAAAATATGAGTTCCAACCCTCAGAGAGTTTATATTGTTCTCAAAAGAAGTCCAGTAGACACCTAATTATGAGTTCAATAGCTAGCATTTTATATAGTGTTTTAAAAAATATTATCTCATTTTATCCAAAAAAATAGGCAGATGCTATTTATTATCCCTGTTTTACAGATGAGGCAACTAAAGCAGAAAGAGGGGAAATGACTGGCTCAGGCACACAGAACTAAAAATCAATCTGACTCATAAGGCACCTTGTTGAAGCATGTTCTCTGAAAGTAAAATTATTATTATTTTGCCTCAAAATAATAACATGCTTACATGGAACTTTATGGTTCAAAAGAGCTTTGCTCTCTAGCCAGATTTAATCCTCACAGTAGTTCTGTGAAGTAGGCAAGGCACATTATTTTGCCTCCTTGTAATAAATGTGGAAACTGAAAAGCAAAGTAGTTAAGAAAGATCTGTATTTGGTCTCAGATCTAAGAAGCAGAAGTTCTGGAACCATGACCCAGGTTCCTTTATTCTTGCCTGATATATTTTCTTTCCACTTCCCCAATTCAACTCAAACCTAGGGACCTACAAAGCAAAAGGTCTTCTTCACTGAGGGAATAATATATTTAAAAATGGCATTTGGTTTTCTGTGAGTATATCCATAAAAAACATCTGGTCTTTGGATGTTACTAACCCTTGGGTGTTTTCCTCTCCCCAGTTAGGAGCAAAGGAAAGCAGGGGTTCATCTAAAGATGTATTTCTGTTAGCAAGGCTGCACTTAGTCTTTTGGACTCCATCCCATTCTGTGTTCAAATTTTGTTGTCTCTTCCAGTTCTCTCTGTTTACCTTCTTCACATAATGGAAGTTTTTGCTTCCTGCTTAATTGAAAGAACTGGGACCATCTGAAGGAACCTCCTACAGCATCCTTCCCTGCGTTTTTCTTCATCAGAGCCACTTTTTCTTCCCTCCTGATTCAGAGGAAAACCTCTTCTACCCTTGTTTGGGGTTAATTTCTAGACCTATGTCCTGAACTTCATTTTCCCCTTTGATTCAAGGTGATTTTGTTCCAGCAGGCTTCCCCCTTTCTTACGCATCTTCCTCTCTGTTGACTCTTTCCAAACTGTATAACCAACAGAATCAGGACCCTCTAATTCTACAGAAGTCTTCCTTTGACCCTTCCCATCTTCTAGCTATTATCCCATCTTAAATTCATGGCCAAATTTCTTGAAAAACTTGTCTGCACTAAATGCTATTTTCTTATCACTTTTTAACTCCTCAGCTTTGCTAGTTGATATCTGTCCCAAGAACTATAGTAAAAATTCTGTCTTGCTTGTCACCCAGGGGGTCCTAAATGACAAATGACATGGTCCTCCTCATTGACCTTTATGCAGCATCTGACACTGGTGACCCTTCCTAAATTAAATGCAAATATGGGAACCAAGGTAGAGGGGAAAACACGATTCTTAATAAAGATATCCAAGTCCCATTCTGCATCTTTAAACACAGGGTCAACAACTCTTCAGTCTCACAAATATTATTGGATAGATTTATTAGAGTCTTAGTCTGTGCAAAGCAAAGTGCTAGGCAAGTGGATGAGAGGCAATGTTTAGATTAGAGGTGCCAAATTTGAGACCAATGGGCCACAACACTGCTATGCAAGCCAGACCTTCTCCATACCTGTTGTATAAGTATACACAAAAATGTGATTAAGAAATATAGTGTTCACATGTGATTTTCTTTTTCTTGCTGAGGCAATTGGGGTTAAGTGACTTGCCCAGGGTCACACAGCTAGGAAGTGTCTGGGACCATATTTGAACTCGGGTCCTCCTGACTTCAGGGCTGGTACTCTATCCACTGTGCCACAATCCCTCCACACTCACAGGGATCCTTATGTGTGACTTAGCAGCCGCTTTTCCCTTTGAGTTTGACACTACTTGTCTAGATGAGATCAGCTTCTGTCCAGCACAAGGACATGACACATGTGGGATTAAGGATAATACAACTGGAAGCATGGGAAATGCCTGGGAGGTGAAAGGTGCTAGATGAAAGGTGTTTGCCTGTATTTATGGTGCACATTATTTTCATATTAAGGAGCACAGTAGTCTGAGGACATGGTGCTCATCGCCATAACAACAGGGCAGAGTATTAGGACAGCTTCTGACAACAGCGGCCTTCAGGCCGGCTCTCCAATGGCTGGCTGTCAAAGGTCAGAATGTACCAGAGCAGTCCCAAAGTGGATTGCAGCCTCAGGCCTCATGTGCAGGCCAGGGACTCAGGAACCAGGAAGACTTTTCCCACTTGGTTACACTTGGCACTCAGCTCGCCCTGAGGGCAAATCAAGCAAGCAAACTGGGCCAGGGGTAAGAGGTGCGGCTCCCATTGAGGAATAAGGGGAATGGATAGAAACTTCTGGAATGCTGTTGTTGTGAGTGTACCGACTTTCAATAAGGCTCCTTTTTATGTAGTTTGTCATAGAATTGAAAAAGAAAACCCAAGATTTTTTAAAGAAATGAGGAGTTTTCAAAGTTTTTTTTTTTTTGGTTGTTTGTTTGCTTTTGTAAAGAAATCTAGTGATATACTATTGCTTCTTACTCTATTTCCTCAGATGAAGGGCTCTCCATTTCATCTCTTATTTGGTGTATCTCATTAGCTGCAAAGTCAAGAGACCTAAGTCAAGGATGTCATTCTTTTTTATTCTAGAAACAATCGGACTTAATGGAGAGTGGTTTCTCACACTGAAAATCCCATAATCTCTGAGTCTGTTTTCTCATTTCTAAAAAAGAGAGTAATAACATTTATGGTTTTGAGAATTAAATAAGGTAGTATGTGTAAAGCATTTTGTAAACATTGAAATATAAAGATCAGCTTCAGTTATTCATCTATAGGAGAGGTTAGCTTGACTAATAGTCAAGTAGACTACCCAGGTTAAGAAGTAACTCCTGCAGGTTAGCATTTCCTTTAATCTGAGATTAAAACACTGAGAGAATGTGACTGATTGTTTACAAAACAGGTACTTTTGCTGCAATGGAACCAAACAGGTCTCATTTCCCCTTTTTTTTTTTTTTTTTTTTTTGTTTCTGTGTTTGTGCCTTATAATCTTTATTTTTTTTTTTTAACTTTTAAAAATTTTATTTTTAATTTATGGAATAAAACAAGCATTTCCATAATAGCACAATAAAAAAGATGACTGTGCATGAAGCTGCAAATCTATTGTGCATAACTTGCTATTGCTTTCAAATATACAACAAAATTATCATGCTAACTTTCTTTTTTTCCCTTCACTCCCCGCACTTAGAAATGGTACCATTAGACACAAATAGCCATATGTATGTAAAACCATATTATACATACTTTTATTTGTCATTTCTTTCTCTGGAGGTAGAAAGTGACTTTCTTTGTGTATCCTTTATAGTTAATGTGGATATCTATAAGGTCAAAATAAATTATTTGCTCAAAATCATTCCTAAAATAATATTGTTATTACTGAATACTTCTAGATGTATATTGGTCCTGCTCTTTTCTCTCTTCATTATTTCATGCAAATCTTTCCATGTTTTTCTAAAATTATTGAGCTCATAATTTTTTATAGCACAGTAGTATTCCATAACTGTCATATACCACAACTTATTCAGTAATTCCTCAACTGATGGACATCCTTGCAACTTCCAGTACTTTGCCATCAAAAGAAAGCTGCTATAAACATTTTAAAACTTATAGGTTCTTTTCTTTTCTCCTTATCTTCAGAAGCACACCAAGTTAATAAAATGGAGTTAAAAGCCATAAAATCCTGCATAAGCTGTCCCTACTTTTTCTATCTGAGGAGTAGCTCACATTCTTCCCCAAGAGCACTTGTTAGGTTGGTCCCCTCTCTGCTATTCCCCAATGTCCTGATCTTTGCTCCAGTGCCTTTGGTCACGCTTCTTTACCATCACCTCCAGAACCCCATATGCCACATGCTCTTTATTCTTTACCTGCTTAAACTTGAGTCAGTTTTTAAGGGTCAAGTCCCAACTTCCAGAAGCCTTTTAAATGACTTTAGTTCATACTCATCACTCCCTTCTTTATATTCCAGGAATGTTTAACAACCCTACCTTATGATCTAACCCATAATTCTAAACTGTCCTCTTTTAGGGTTTTGTGTGTACTTGTCTTGTGCAACTAGATGATAAGCTCCTTGACACCAGAATTTATATCTCATATTTCTTTGGTACTATCCCCAGTGTTGAGCAGTTGGAATGAATTGATCAATGGCCAAAAAAAGCATGGCCATTTATGTGCCATGCACTATGCTAAGTGCTGGGGTGTAATAGGAATTTAATCTTTGTGTGCTGTTTTTTGAGAATTTAAATATCATTTAACCTTGCATGTTATTTATTCAAAGGATTCCTATGAGTCTTAGCTACATAACAATTATACATGACTTATCAAGAGATAAAATTTAGTAGAGGTAGAGGTGGGTAGTGGTAGTGTTACTGCCCATGTGTTGGGGAGAAGTGGTTAAGAGGAGAAGAATCAGAATATCATATTTCAAGTAATTTGAGATTCAGCACCAGTATACAGATAGGCCCTGGACAATCAGATCAAGGAAGAGGCAAGAGATGGTGAAGAATGTCTTGATGACTCCATCACTTAACTTCAATAAGCCTTATTCATTGACTGTGTTTCACGGTGGTAATGACTGTTTAAATACCTCGTTTCATATTTAATGAAGGGCTTTGGTGTTCTACTCCATCTCCTCAGAAATTCCATGCAGATTCTTCTTCCCCATGGCTTCCCCATACTCATACCTCAGAATGTAGATTGCCTGCCATTTTATGAAAACATAAAACTTTTTTTATTGAATTGTAAAATCTTTTACTAAAAATAAAAAACACATTGGTCCCAAAGAAAGTACATCATTTACAACGAAGGCAAGTTGAGTGAGGAAAACCATAGATGTGCCTCTAAACAGAGGAAGGGCCAGGTCCCCCATGTCCTGAATGAACATTAAGGCAGTATTCCCTGGGACTAGTGAGATTCAGTCAATTCTTCCAAGTGACAGAGCCCTAACCTGTCTCATTTAGTCCATTTTACTTTCCTTCTAGAACTGTGATTCCATGGATATAGAGAATTTTTGAGTGAGAAATTCCCTCTACCAAACAAAGGTAGTAACTATTCTGAGACTTAGAGTCTCACACTCAGTATGGGCTAAGCACTCAGGATGGCTACTAGTCATTACTTTGCTCTTGGAATATAAGCAGAATATTTTATTTTTCCTTCATGTTTCTTTCTCAAATTAGAGGAATAGAGTGGAGAAAATGTAATTGGAGTCAGGGAGCTTTGAACTGAAATCTTGCCTCAAGCACTTAACTCTGTTAACTGTGCCTTGGTTTTTTCATCTGTAAAATGAGGGGTTGGGGTGATGACTTCTAAGGTCCCTTCTAACTATAAATCATTGATTTTGTGGTTCTATGTATCTTTTATACTATTTCTCCTACACATGCATTGAGGATAATTAGAGGACATTAGAAAGAATCAGCAGAAATACACAAGTAACATTCCATTTTAAATTCTACATTTTCTAGCCCACAACAGACTGAAAGATGTAGAAAATATAAAATCTTACTATGCCATTTGATGACTATATAAAAACATTTGACTTGGCAGAGCAAAATTCCATTTTAAAAAATATACTCCCACTTGTTTCCTATGCATAAATGGCAATGATTTAACCTTCTTAAAAACAGAAAGAACTTCATTTAATAATCTCTTTTTTATCATCAGTATCAAAGTAGGCAATAAAAGAAATGCTTGCTCACAAAAGGTATTTGCTACTGTCATGGAGGAGATTTAGCATAGCGTTCAAGTTGGAGAAGAATTCCCCATCCTTCAGATGTTTCTACTTGAACATGACATTGTGCTGATTATATCAAGTCATATACCATTGCAGAACTTCCTCAGTTAGATCAGTGATGACTCAAAGGAGCCTCACATTCAGTCTGATCCTTTCTCCAAAGCGCAGAGTTTTCTGTTTTGGACTCCGTGGAAAAGCCAGAAATGAAATGGTCATAGGAATTGACACAGCTATAGTAGATTCATGACATCATGAGGGCCAGGGTCATTCCAGTAAGGGATGGAGCCTGCTACTGAGTTCACTGGGCTAGCCAAGTCCAGAATTGGTGAGAGGTGAAAATGAGGAAAGCACTAACATTCATGATTCCATGTTCACACTGGGTCCTGAGTTCCATGTCCCAGACTTGTGCATCTTCATCTAAAGTCTAGATCTATTGGAGGTAAGACAAATATCAAGTGAGAATTATGTTGAATTGTCTTTACTCCTTTGCTCACAGGAGGAGCAGCCATGAAGAAATAACAAACCAAAACTGAATTTCATAGAAATACTGGGTTCTGGGTTCTAAGCAACTTATGTTTTGCTTGAGACTATGCTCTGAACATAGTCATCTGGTAATTGCCTTATTATGTATTGAGTTAAATACTCTAAACTGAGTTAAATGCAGCAGGAAAGCAAGTCTGTCTAGTCTGCAGAAGAAAGTCAACTCCATTATGTTAAGATTATATGACTATAGGGCTCACTGAAATAAAAGGAGTTCAAGAAAGGAAAAAGATATTCCCATAAGTTGAAGGTTCAGAGGTATTCTAACTGGTTAAACATACAAATCCCATCATACTCTAAATAACAAATTAGTGCTGCTAAACAGAGAGAATAAAGCTAACCCTCCTAACTTTGAGTCATTAATAAAGCTAATGAGCATGACTTCTCAAAATCAAGTTGTTGATTAAAAACATTCAATTGGCCAGGCCCAAAGATAGAATTCTTTGACATACTAGTCTGAAATGTCCTTCTAGTTGATTAACTATAGGTCTGATTGTTCAGTCAGCAAGGCAATTGATATTTTTCTATCTTGTCTTGAGATGGAAAATATGAGAGAAATTGCTGTAAAATAAGACAGCTCTCAGGTACCACTTCCCACCTCTCAAATTGGCTAAGATAACAGTAAAAGATAATGATGAATATTGAAGGGGATGTGGGAAAACTGGGACACTGATGCATTGTCCGTGGAATTGTGAACTGATCCAACTGTTCTGGAGAGCAATTTGGAACTATGCCCAAAGGGCTATCAAACTGTGCAAATACCCTTTGATCTAGAAGTGTCTCTACTAGGTCTGTATCCCAAAGAGATCATAAAAAAGGGGAAAAGACCCTCATGTGCAAAAATGTTTGTAACAGCCCTTTTTGTAGTGGCAAAGAAGTAGAAACTGAATGGATGCCCATCAATTGGGGAATGGCTGAATAAGTTATGGTATATGAATGTTATGGAATATTATTGTTCTATGAGAGATATTGCTGAATGCCATATTAGAGAATAAGCCTACTCTCACTGCCTCAACTTCTCTATTATCTCAGAAGTCCTCAGTGATATCCTAGTGCCATGGCCAGTAGATATTTCTCTCTTTTTTTCCCTTTCCAATTTATTCTTTTTTTTTTTCCTCACAAGTTTTTAGTTATTAAGTTTATATTCAGGTTACTGGATAACAAGCCAAATTTCAGTTCTACAATTTCAGAAAGAATCCATTATTTATCATTTAGTACTTACTGAGTTTCATTGATACAACTACTAGGGTTTTCTTTTCCCAAACTATTGCAGCTCTGGGAATTCTTTTTTTTTCCCCCAAATTTATTTTATTTAAAGAAACAGAATAAGCAAAAAAGAAAAACAGAAAAGCAATACAAAACAAAATGAAACAAAACAAAAGAGAACATTATCATGTGCTCAGCAGAATATCAGAGAGGATTCAAAATACATGATAATAAATACCAATTTAAGAAAGTATATATATTACTAGAAGAAATTATATTCATGAGTGTCCTTTTTTTTCTTTCTTTGTTTCTTTGTTTTTTTTTTTTTCCTGAGGCAATTGTGGTTAAATGACTCATCCAGGATTGCACAGCTAGAAAGTGTTAAGTGTCTGAGAACAGATTTGAACTCAGATCTTCCCCACTTCAGGGGCTTCTTTTCTTTACTTCCTTGTAAATTGTTCTTTTGTTCTCTGTTACACACTTTATTTTTCTTTATTCTTTTATCTACCCTTTCCTTCCCCCCCTCCATCCCCAAGCAGATTATATTTAAGAAAGGATATATTTATATATACATATGTAAATATATCTAATTGACATTTCTCAATCAAAATTTTCCCTTAACTCTTCTCTACCATTTGATAATTTTGACCATTCTTTCTTAAACCTCTCTTTCCTTTGCTTCAGTAGTGATACATTATTTTGTTTCTTTTCCAGCTTTGCTTCTTCTTTCTGGAGATCCCTCTTTGACTCTTGTTTCATCTCTTACTAAAGTATGATTCCCAATCCTCTGTCAACTGCCCCCTTGGTTATCTCACCTACATGTACTTTTGAACTCCTCCAAAATCTGATTTCATTAATTTCCTCAACCTATTCTTGCTCTTGGATGTCTCTCTCTCTCTCTCTCTCTCTCTCTCTCTCTCTCTCTCTCTCTCTTGCTCTCTCTCTCTCTCTCTCTCTCTCTCTCTCTCTCTCTTTAAATTTTTTTTATGGCATTATTATACTCTCATTTAAACTTGAAACCATGGAATTATTCTTGATTGTCATTTCCTTACTTCTTACATAATTATGCACCATCTCTCACATCCATTTCCTTGTTTCCATTCTCACTGTTAATTAAAAGAGCTTTACTTTATGATCTTCATAACCTTTAGCTACTAATATTTGCTCCTAATTTAATCTTTAGTCTCCAGCCTCTCCTCTCTCCAACTCATATATTTGTTTCCAGATTAATTTCTTAAAATACAATTCTGATCATCTCACTCTAGAATCTTTCATAGCTCCCCTTCGTCTACTGAATAAAGTCCAAACTTCTTAATTTAATATTTAATCTCTGCCTCACCTACCTTTCCAATGTTGAATTCTGTCACTCTTCTACCACTCCATTTCTTTCCAGTCATATTGGACTGTCTCCTTGCTATTTCCTTAATAAGTCCTCCACCCTTCTATTCCTTTGCTCCTGCTTTTTTTCCCTCCAATATGCATGACCTTTTCACATCCTTACCATTGGAAATCTCACTTACCATTCAAGGTCCAATTCAATGGCAACTCCTTTACAGAGTCTTCTTCCTTCCAGCCAAAAACAATATCTCCCTCCTCTGAACATCAATGATACATCATTTGTAAGCTTGAGAATTCATATTCTAGGTTGAATTTTAATTATTTTTGTAGGCTTCTTAACTACTAGAAGAAAATAGCCTTTTGGTGGGTAAGACCAAGGACCATGACTTCATCCCTGTTTCTTGCATAGGATGCAGGAAAGTGTTTTGAAAAGAGTAGGCATATTTCAAATACAAATATTTATATTTCATATATATGTGTTATATATATTGTATATATTTATTTCAATATATTTTCATATATATGTATTTCATATATGTATGTATATGAAGATAATATCTCCCATTTAAATGGTGCTTTAAAATGTTCAAAGTTCTTTATACATATATATATATGATCTCATTTGATCTTCATAATAACTTGTGGGAAATCATCCTCAGAAAAGCCCCTCCAAAGTCAGGGTAGATATTATTATTATCCCTGTTTTACAGACTGGGAAACTGAGATTCAGAGACTTGATCAGGGCCATACAGCTAATAATTCTCTGAGGCAGCATCTGTTCCTGGCCTTCCTGTGCCTGCTTCCAGCATTTTCCCCCCATGTCACACATCCCTCTGTTTAAATGAATTGTAAGTTATTCTTTGGTCAGTTTTGCAGGTCCCCCACCTACAGAAGCAGTGGTCACTTTGGTGCTAGTGGAATGAGCCTTTTTCTCCTTCTCTCCCAGGCTCCTGGTCTACTCACTGGTCCTAGACTAGGCCATGGAGATCCAGGCCTTCTGAAGCCAGCCCGGAAGGCCTTCCTTCAGGTCAGATTTGGCCTCCCGAGCCAGGCCTGGCCCTGCTTTGGGGAGTCTTTGAACATGTCTCCCTCTCTCTTCCTGTTGGTGTCATTCATTCACCATCCAGTCTATGCTACCTTGATTTATTTTGGGGGGGCGTATTGTCAGAGGGAGATTACATTTAGAGTGAGAAGGGACCTCAGGGGCCATTAAGTCCAACCCCTGATTTTACAAATGAGAAAACTGAGTCCCAAAGAGTGATAGAGACAGGAAGGGAAGCCCCATCTTGGAGAACTCAATCTGTTCCTCTTTTCTTGCCGTCAGGCTCCCTTTCTCCCTCAGTTCAAGGGCAGGTTGGGGAGGCTGGGGCTGTGCCTTTGTATTGCTAAGCTGGGCCTAGCACCCTGCCTCCCCAGGTCTGTGGATAAAGCTGCTGACAATGCTAATGAAGTGTCCCGGGGGACAGAGGGTAGCTGGGCCTGGGAAAGAGAAAGGAGCCTTCCTCTGGAGAACCGCCGTGGGCCAGCCTCCAATCGTGAACATCTGCCAGCTCCGAGAGGCCTGGTGCTTTCAGCATTTTGTTCTCTGCCAGTCAGGAACTGGCTCCAGGCTGGAGTCCAGCATCCCCATTAAGTCGACTCACTTCCACTGAAACCTGGAGCTCTCTGGGGCCTGGCTTTTAGTGTACCTTGCATTGATGCTCAGCACAAAGCCCTACTGTGCCCGGATCCCCTCCCTCCCCCAACCTCCTCTTCCACAAGCTCACTCCTAATGGAGGCTGACATCATCAAAAACATCTTTTCCTGAGGAGGGGATGGCACACTTCTGGGCGCTGTGAGAGGGATTTTGAACATATAGTCAGGCCACCGCCCCAGCCTGGTAAGCATCCAGACAAGGTGAATGTGTATAAATGAGAAACATGGTAAGATAAGGTGATCCAACACATTTGCCCGTGACAGTGAATAGAGCATGGGAGGCAGGAAAACCTGATTTCAAATCCTACCTCTGGGATGTACTTACTAGGGGATTCTAGGAATGTAAAAAAAAAAAAAAAAAAAAAAAGTCCTCAGATTCCTGAATTCCTGTCCAATATAATGGCTACAATGAGCATAATGATAATAGTTTACATTTGGGCAGTTTGGTTATTAAACGCTTTTTAAATGAACTTTACCAACTTCACAACAACTTTTTGACATGGATAGTATTAGGATTAATTACCAGTATCATCCAGTGTCTCCATGACCATTCAAGGATCCAAGAAGCTGACATATCAGAGTCACAAGAATAGGAAGAGACACACTTGGGACTGAAATCCAACATTTATGACTAAGTCCAGAGAAAACTTCAATAATATCATGGCTGAATTAAGTGAATGAACAAAAATCTGGATGGATGCAAGAGATAAGTAAGGGAACAAAAGTATTTATTTTATAAAATGTTTTAACAATCATTTGAAGTGGTAATTTGCTATAACCAGTAAAAGGGCCATGTCCTCAGGAAGAAAACAAATTTTTTTTTGGTGGCCTCCATGTCAGAAAAGCAATGAATAGCTGATTCCAGGGAATTTATCTCATCATTGACCTATTCTTTTTGGTGTCTGCTTGCCAGAATCTTCAAGCAGTTTGCCTCAGTGGTTACAGATAGACTAATAGTACTTGCAGAAACACAGATACTTAAGGTTAAACTGCTTGCATTCAAATAGGTAGAGGAAGGGAACAAACCTACTATGTGTCAGGCACTAGGTTAAATGCTTTACAAATAACAACCCTGGAAAGTAAATACTATTATTATCCACATCTTACAGTTGAAGAAACTGAAGAAGACAGAAGTTAAGTGACTTCCCTGGGCTCATCCAGTTGGTAAGATTCTGAGGTAAGATTTGAACTCAAATCTCCATGATTCTGGGCCCATTACTTTATCCACTATACCAGGAGTTGCATAGGAATTTTTAAACCTTTTTTTGTTGTGGATCCTAGACCTCTTTGGCATTCTAGTGAAAGCTATGGACCCCTTCTCAGAATAATGATTTTTAAATGCATAAAATAAAATATGTAGGATTGCAAAGGAATATGAAAATTGGTGAACATGAATATGTAATTTTTTCCCCATCTGAGTTCATATACTTCTGAAATCTCTCCACAGACCCCCAGAACTGATAAATGTCAAGTGAAGAAGGCCTGGTCAGGATGTTTCCTTTGAATGAGAGACAACTACCACAAAGTAGGCAGACAGAGCTGATGCAAAAGCAGAACAACCAGGTGCCTGAGATGCCTGGGTGAGAGAACTGTATGGTGTGTCATGAAAGCCAGAGAGTGTGCAGGTGGTTCAGCGCACAATAGAGGCTCCTCTGGGAGTGTCTGCTTCATGAGACTCTAAAGGGCTGCTGGGACCAAGCACAGCTGACTCACTGACACTTCCACCTAGGTCCTTAGGGAACACAGAGAAAGAAGCCAGGGGTGTCTGCTTGGGAGGCTGGTCATAATACTCTGCAGAGTGCAGCTAGGATTTGAGGAAAAATTGTGAACATGGCTCAGAAGCATGGACCAAGCAGTCAGAGCCCTGGAGTATTCAATAATTCAAATAATTGCTTCCCAATTATTTGAATGAAGTGCATCACCAATTATTTGCTTTACATAAGATTCTTTTAAATTAGCTTATTCCCCTGGTGCATTTGAAATATAGAATGGAATTGCCGACTGTCAGAGCTAGAAGGGGCCTTAGAGATCAATTAGTCCAACACACTCATTTTTAGGTAAGGAAACATAGGTAACAAGAGTTTATTTTGTTTCCAGGAAAGTGACAGTTGCATAAAGTAAGGTTCACCTTTTAAAAGTAGACTGATGTATTAAGAGCTGAGATTTTACATATATACACACATACATGTATATGTGTGCATATGTATATACACATACATGTAAATATATAGATCTATATTATATCTGTTTTATTTCTGTTATCACTTTAATTCTAGCAAAAACACTGTGGGCTTCATGACACAAATATTAGTATTTACTTGGGAAGGGGGAAGGGAGGAAGGAAGAGAGAAAAATTTGGAGCAAAATGTTTTGCAAAGGGGAATGTTGAAAATTATTTCTCAAAGGAGGAAACTGAGATAGAGATATTAAGTAATTTGTTAAAGATCACATAGATAGGAAGTGGCAAAATCACAATGTGAACCCAAGTTTTCTGATTCCAAAATCCAAGGTTCTTTCCATTTTCATTCCACACCTGTAAAGATCAGAAAGTCTTTGGGCTACACAGGCTGGAATCCCAGTAGAGACTTGGGATGCTCTGGCTTTCAGTCTTGTTTGTTCCTTCCAAGGGTTTCTGGGAAGTCTCTTTGCCTAGTAGCTCTGCCCTTGGGCATAAGGCCAGAAACCATCTGAATAAACAATCTGTGGCTCAGTGAGATAAGGATGAGAGGCCTACTACTTACAAGACAGGAGAATACCAGTTTCTTGTAGACTTAAGTACCAGGCTGAGTTCTTTGGGACTTATTCCAGATCCACATATTTGGAATCACTTTTTTAAAAAAAGAAAACAACTTTCGTGCTTTTCCCCAAGTATTTACAACCATTTAAAAATGCTATTGGGCAATCCTCTCCACCCAGTTTAGTTCTGACAATCCTAACTCGATTAATCATGAAGAACTAAAGATTTGAGAAGGAGGAAGACTCCTATTACTTATTTCAAATAATGAAGAATTTTCCAATGTAAGACTCTTCAAACTACTAAGTAAGCTCTTTCTCTAGGGATGGGGTGGGGTTATGGGTGGGGGTTGGTTGGGGTGGAGGAGTTGCCAACTCCACCCATTGTTCCTAGGTAGAGATAATGGTAATCTGGGAGAGGTGGAGTGAATGCCCCACCTGGTTTCTAAACATACTGAAGAGTTTCACCAACTGTTAGCTCCAGGACATGGCTAGACAAACAATGAGTGCAATCAGTCTCAGCATCTGGAGACCCTGGTTCTACCTTTGTTTCTGCCACTAACTAGTTGTGTGACCTTGGGCAGCTCCTTTCTGAGTCACACTTTATCTATGAAATGAAGGGACCAAAATGAAATGGATTTAGGTTGGAATCCCATTCTTTGCCTCATTACCTGTGTGCCCTTCAGCAAGGCAGTTCACTCCAGAGCTTATCTTTCCCTTTAAAATGTGATCTTTTCTTTCACAAAATGTTGTTCAATTATACTTTCTCCACCTCCTTCTTCAGAAAAGCTCCTTTTGAATTCAGGTTTAGAACTTTATATTTATCCCTTACCAGTTTTATCTTTTAAAATTCTCATCCTGTTATCAGGTATGTTAGTTGTCTATGTATATATAGACACATCTCTCTTCCCCTTCCCCCTAGTTTTTATCTTATTATCATAGAAATGAGTTGAGGATGAGAAATGCAAAATAAGACTTTCCATGCTATCTACAGAGATAAAGATTTGACATTTTACTAATGTATTAACATTTCCTTGATGATCCATAGTCATGGAGCATAAGAGAAGAAAAATGAATTCATAATCCCCAAACATTATAGTCAAGATTTTTAACCTCCCCTCCATCTTAAATAAAACCCAAAGAACAATCTGATTGTGATAAGTGCAATGGAATATTGCTGTACTGTGAGACATGGCATATATAAAGAATTATGAAAATCATGGCTTCCCATGATGAATTGATGCAGAGTACATTAAGGAGAACCAGGAAAAGTATGATGATGAGAACAGAAAGAATAATGAAATCAAACTGAATTATAATAATACATAATAGAACATATTTTATTTAATAGAATATAGTTTATATGTTTATATATAATTTATTTGTGTATTTTATATAATATGTATTAATATATGTGTATAATTATAATCATCAAGAATAATCTCAAAAAAAGACATGGAAAAATCCATTTTTTAGAGGCTTGTTTGGCTCATCTGTTAAAAGATAAGAACAATTTTATGGTTTTTAATTTTCCCTTTTCTTTTTTTTCCCCCAATGGTATTTTATTTTTCCAAATACATATATAGTTTTCAACATTCATTTTTGTAAAACTGTGTGTTTCAAATTTTTCTCTCTCCTTCCTGTACCTCCCCCCTCCCTAAGATAGCAAGCAACCTGATATAGATTAAATATGTGCAATTCTTTTAAACATATTTCCATATTTGTCATGTTATACAAGAAAAATCAGATCAAAAAACTATGAGAAAGAAAAAAAATAGAAAACAAATGACAACAAAAAGGTGAAAATACTACATTGTGATCCACATTCAATCTCCATAATTCTTTCTCTGGATGCAGGTAACTTTTTCCATCACAAGTCTATTGGAATTGCCTAGAATCATCTCACTGTTGAAAAGAGCTATATCCATCAGAATTGATCATCACACAGTTTTGTTAATGTGTACAATGTTTTCTTGGTTCTGCTCAATTCACTTAGCATCAGTTCATATTAAGTCTTTCCAGGCTTTTCTGACATCACTCCACTCATTATTTCTTGTAGAACAATAATATTCCATAACATTCATGTATCATAACTTATTCAGCTATTCTCCAATTGATGGGCATCCACTCAGTTTCCAGTTTCTAGCCACTACAAAAAGGGCTACCACAAACATTTTTGCACATGTGGGTATTTTTCCCTCTTTTACGATCTCTTTGGGATATAGAACCAGTAGAGACATTGCTCGGTTAATTGGTTAATAGGTTTGCACAGTTTGATAGCCCTTTGGGCATAGTTTCAAATTGCTCTCCAGAATGATTGGATCATTTCACAACTCTACCAATAATACATCCCTTTCTGCTTTGAAATGGAGGATAGCTATTTGTCTTCTGGTCTTCTCCATCAACATTTTAGTTGTGAGTCTGAAAAACAGCCTTATTCATAGCTGATAAGTACAACCAGTTTTAGTAATATACTTATATTAAAGGAAATGAAAATTTAAAAATTCTAGTGGATGGCATTAAGAACCAGTTAGACAGCCTTCTGGAGAAAAGTGATAGAGAGAAAGGAATACACCTTTTTCTCAATAGTACAGGGCACCTACACAAATATTGACCATGTATTAAGGTATAAAAATCTCACAATGAAATGAAAAAGGCAGAAATATTAAATGCTTCCTTTTTTAGACCACAATGCAATAAAAATAATATTCACTAAAAGGCCAGGGAAAGATAAACTAAAAATCAATTGGAAATTAAATAATCTAATTCTTAAAGAATTAGTAGGTCAAATAACAAATCACAGAAACAATCCATAATTTCATCCAAGAGAATGACAATAATGAGACAAACATACCAAAACCTATAGGATGCAGCCAAAGCATTTCTTAGGGGAAATTTTCTCTCTCTAAATAGCTACATGAATAAAATAGAGAGATTAATGAATTGGGTATGCAACTAAAAAAGCTAGGGAAAAAAATTTAAAATCTCCAAATTAAATATCAAATTAGAAATTCTGAAACTCAAAGGAGAGATTAATAAAATTGAAACTAAGAAAACCAATGAACTAATAAACAAAACTAAGAAAAAACCAATAAAATAGGTAAATCTTTGGTTAATTTGATCAGAAAATGGAAAGGAAAAAACCAAATCACTAGCATCAAAAATGAAAAGGGTAAACTTACCACCAATGAAAAAGAAATTAAAGTAATAATTAGGAGCTATTTTGTCCAACTGTATGGCAGCAAGTGTGACAATCTAACTGAAATGCTTGAATATTTACAAAATATAAATTGCCCAGGTTAACAGAAGAGGAAATAAATTACTTAAATTAATTATTCAATATTAATTAGTATTAATACTAAATTCCTAATACTAAAATAAATATTTTAAATAATTTTAGCTCGTTTTAGAAAAAGAACCAGTTAGACAAAACTCAAACTTTCTTGACAGAAGTCAGAAGTATCTTTCACAATTCCCATCTTTTTAATGTTTTAAAATTTTAACTATTTAAAAAACTATGTTCAACTGTTTTCATTTTGTTCAGTTATTATTATTACAATGACTGTGTCCTGTTTTTTTTTTTGTCATAAATGCAGACTTAATTCAGCTATAGAAGGACCTTCTGTATAATCTAAAGTGAACTTTCTATGGATGAAAAGCACATTTTGGATTCCAAAACCTAAAATGAACTTTAAGAACAGAAATCATATCTCAGTATTGTCAGGTATATATTTTCAGTATGAGAATTTTTCTTCTGTTTGGGAAAGATAACTTCTGGTTCATTCTGGCTATGTGGTTGCGTCTGTTTAAGTTTTTGTAGGTATTAAATAATAGTTTCTATTGCTTACCTTACAGAATCTGCATTGATCAATAAACCTGATCTCCTCAAGAAAGAAACAAAATAAAAGTCATAGCTGAGCTCAGGCCTTCTACTCTCTATCACATTTACCCTGCCATCTTGCAACTGGCTCATTATCATCTATTGGGATAGCTTTGTGCATTTGGAAGGGCCAAAAGGCAAGATTTAGATGAGAGAAGTTTGAATCCCAGCTCTGACTGCACAAGCTTGGACAAGTCACTTCTCCCCCATCAGCCTTCTTCCTCACCCACAAAATGAAAAATCCTTGTTCCTAGGGAAGGTTGGAGAGGAAAGGCATTCTTGGAAATGAAGAGTGATTTTAAAATCAAAGACCCATAACAGATGACACTCACTGATTTGAGTGGTCACCCCACCAGTTACAGGACTCTGGCCCTTGTCTCAGGAGCCCTAAGTGATAAGAGCTCCTGGTTTTCCATGGCTGGACACCAGCCCTGCTCCTTTTCAACAGTGGCAGGAGCAGGTAACAGAGAGCGAAGGTTTGTCTTTGGCCTTGGCGCTTCCTGCTTCTCCATCACTCTGGCCACTACACTAACATTCACTCATTAGGAGCTGCTGGACCAATAATAAAAGTTGCTAACCTCCTGTCTCAGATCCGCAGTCTTTTTCCCCAGAACCTCTCTCAGTTCCCAAGTTTTTTCAACCTGAACCGTCCCAGGCCAGTGCCCTTTCCCCTTCTGTCATTGCTGATTTCCTACAGGGGCCTCCAAAGGAGGCTGATGAGTCAACCTGCATTCATCTTCCTCATTCTGCTCCTGACTGTCTCTCCTCTTGCCCTCGTCCCTTCCCCACTTAGAATCTAAGGTCCTTGAGGACAGGGAGTGTCTTTCCTTTGCTTAAATTTGCCTCCCGGATGCCAGGCCCAGCCTTTGGTGAACACTTAAATATATGCCTGATTCTTTGTTGCCTTGGGTCTTTATGAACATATAAAATCCTGGTATATTTAGGGAACTTTTTTTGGTTAGGAGGCTGCCTATTGGATTGGTTTTCTGAAATAATCAATTTCACAGCAAATGAAAGAGTCATGAGGAAGACTGAACTCCAACCACTTATCAAACAGCCTTGTCTTCAATATATCCTCCCAAAGATTCCGTCATATCAAGCCAACAAACAAATGTACAAACATTTATTAAGCCCTGTCTCTGTGCCAGGTACTTTGCTTTTAAGGAAGAAATGCAGCAAATAGCCCCTGGCCTCAAGGAGCTGACATTTAGAATTAGATTGTTTTTTGTGAAATAGCATTTTCATCCTATCACTCTGATTCTAGAACCCTCAGTAACTTCCCATTACCAAATTTTTCTTTTTTAATATTCAAAATCCTTCATATTGAAAAATGCCATCCACATCTGGAGAAAGAACTAAAGGAGACTGAATGCAGATCAAAGCATAGTTTTGTTCACTTTATTTTTTTCAGTGCCTTTTTTTTCCTTTTGGTCTTTCTTTTTTACAACATGATTAATATGGAAACATGTTTTACATAATTGCACATATGTAACCTATATCAAATTGCTACCCATCTCAGGGAAGGGGAAAATGAATGAGAGGGAGAAATTTTGGACTCCCCCAAATGTAAGAAAAATGAATCTTAAAAATTGACTTCACATGTAATTGGGGAAAATATTATTTAAAAAAAAGTCTCTTGTTAAAAAAAAATTTCAAAATCCTATACAATCAAATCTTACCTCTTCAGTCTTTTACATTCTCAGAGGAATTCTCTACTCTAATCAAGATAATATTCTTACTGTCACTTCTCCCTGAACTTCAACTTTCTATCTCCCATAGCATACTTGGAATTAGGAAGCTCTAGGTTTAAATTTGACGTTGGACACTTAATAATTTGGGCAAATTACTCAATCTCTGTCTGCCTCAGTCTCTACATCTCTAAAATGAGTATAATAATAGCATCTATCTCCCAAGGCTGTTGTGAGGATAATATCTATAAAGGGTTTAGCACAATTCCTGGCACATAGGAGACCCTATATAAATGTTGCTGCTGTTATTATTACCTCTGATACATGGTAGGCACTAAATAAATGCTGGTTGGCATAACTGATTGCTAAACTCCCAGATCTGTCAATCTGTCAACTAAGCATCTTATGTGTGAGTCTTCTCTCCCTCCCTTCCCCCCCCCCAAGGGAGTGTTAGTGCCTTAGGGGCAAAAGCTGTTTTCATTTTCCCTTCAGTTCTCTAAAGCCCTTTTATGCAGGGTTGGGCACAAAGTGGGCTTTCAGAAACACTTGTGGCCTACACAGAACAGCCTTCCTTCAACCAAATCTCAAAGCATCCTTCGTGCCTTGGCCTCCAGCAGAGTCTTAGGAAAGTATGACATATGGCTAGAAATACAAGTTTCCCCTGTAACCTTATGATACAAGGCTGATACAGAAAGGAGAGACTACTACAGGGCCCAGGGTGTTGTTCCTTTAAAATCTGGGGGGTGGTCTGTTTGTTTGCAGCTGAGGGATGAGACTGGGGAGCTTGGGAGATGGCAGAAATTATCCTTCCTCTCATAATCAAGACCAGTGCAAGCCCTAACTCCCTTGGAAATTTTCTCTTACCTTCTATTTCTCAACCTCTCCTAAAAGCACATGACACTATTCTGTCTCATCTAGCTCTCTAATTGTGAGAATTAACTTGAGTTAACTTGTTTTTCCCCAATATACTCCTTAAGGACCAGGGATTCAGTCTTATGTTTCTCTTTGAATCCCACTGGGCTAGAGAATACCTTAGCTAATCTAAGATTTATCGTCTTTTGAAATGGAAGAGAAAGGTAAAGATCTGGAGAAAAAGTAGATAGGGCAGGCCCCGGACTCAGTGTGGTGTAGTAGTTAAGAGCACTGGAAGGATTGAGAGTTAGAATACCTGGGATTTTGCATAGGTTCTTCTAAGAAGTAGCCATGGACAATTATTACTATAATTCACTATTATTTTGTATTTACATATTTTAAAATTCATGTTTTATACATTCATCAAATTCTTTTCTCTACTAGAATGCAAAGTTTCTTGAGAACAAAGATTGTTTTACTCTAGTCTTTTTTTATCTCCAGTGCTTAGCAAAGGCCCTGGCATATTTTTAAATGTATAATAATGTTCTTCTTTTTTGGCTCTATCCCCAGTACCTAGCATTGAGTCAGGCACATAATGGGTATCTTAAAAACAGTCCAGGATAGATTGAGGACCTCACTCTCATTTTCTTTATCTATACAAAGGAATTGGACTAGACCATCTCAAAGGCTCCCACCCAGCTTTAAAATTTAATTGTGAGTCAGAACATTGCTCTCTTTACTTCCCCTTCTTCCCCACATACAGGTTGACTTAACTTCTGTGAAACTCTCCCCTCCTTTCTTCTCACAAACTCTAAATTACGGATATTTTCTGGATGTCCCATGAATTACAGTCTTCTAGAAGCTAATTGGCTTCAATATAACCTGGGCCAGTTTGGAAGAATGGGAGCTTATGAAAATACTGAGAGGAACATTTTATTTTTTTCCCCCATCCCCTTTTAAAGAGATGATTATGGTTATCAGCAGATGAAGTGGCCTGATGTAGGCTGGGGCCCTAGCTGATAGAGCAATCTGAAATTCAGAGATCTCTCTGGATAGGATAGACAAGCAGCTGAATGGCTCCAGAACCCAGACTAGCCCTGAGGTTTGGTTCCCTACACAATAGGGTTGAGGGTAGGTCCCCAACCCATTCATCCACTTAGGCTCGTAGGGATAAGCCACTTCAAATGAGAGCTTCATTAATACTTAATGCTAGCAACCACGGAAACTCAGCTGTCTTCTGGCAATGCATGAATAAGAGAGAGAACATATTTATGTACTGAATTGGCTCATGGATCATGTTAAATCCACCTTTGTAATATCTCTTGTTTATATCTGCTTCTTTTTTCTGAGACTGCCTCCATGCTGGCTCAAGCCCTCATTGCCTCATGCCCGGACTGTTTCTGTAGCCTGCTTGCTTTCCTTGCTTCAAATTTCTTCTCACTCTCCTTCAGATCTGACCATATAACCCCTTCCCCCAGTTCAATAAACTTCAGTGGTTCTTTAGTACTTCAAGGATCAAATATAAAATTCTCTGGTTGGTTTTTGTTTTTTGTATTCTTTTCTTTTAGTTTATTTTATTAATACACATTGTTTTATGAATTATATTGGGAGGGAAAAACATGGAAGAGATAAAAAAAAACAGGAAAGAAAAAAGTAAACACAGCATATGTGGATTTACATTCGGTCTCCTTATTCTTTTTTTGGATGCAGGTGGTGTTTTCTGTCCAGTCTGTTGGGATTGCTTTGGATCTCTGAACCTCTGAGAAGAACCAAGCCTTTCATAGTTGATCATCACACATTCTTGCTATAATTTTGTACTACATATTCCTGGTTCTGCTTGTTTCACTCAGTATCAGTTCGTCATTTTTTATAGAACAATAATATTCCATTACCTTTATATACCACAATTTGTTTAGCCGTTCCCCAATTGATGGACATCTACAAAAAGAGCTGCTACAAACATTTCTGCACATGTGGGTCCTTTCCCCTCCTTTATGATTTGGGATACAGACCCAGTAATGGCACTGCTGGGTCAAAAAGAATACTCGATTTTGGGGTTTTTTTGTTTTGTTTTTTGCTGAGGCAATTGGGGTTAAGTGACTTGCCCAGGGTCACATAGCTAGGAAGTGTTAAGTGTCTGAGACTAGATTTGAATTCAGGTCCTCCTGACTTCAGGGCTGGTGCGCTATCCACTGCGCCACCTAGCTGCCCCAGGAATGCTCAGTTTGATAGCTCTGTGGGCATAGTTTCTGATTGGTTTTGTAAAATTTTATTTTAAAGCTTTTTATTTGCAAAACATATGCATGGGTAATTTTTCAACATTGGCCTTTGCAAAACTTTCCGTTTCAAATTTTTTCTTCCTTCCCCCCACCCCTCCCCTAGATGGCAGGTAGTCTAATACATGTTAAATATATTGATATATGATAAATCCAGTATATGTGTGTATATATATGTATATATGTATATATATATATATACAGTTTCTTGCTGCACTAGAAAAATCAGATCTAGAGAGGAAAAAAAAAAAAAAAACCTAAGAAGGAAAACAAAATGCAAGCAAACACCAGCATGAAAATGCTATGTTGTGGTCCACACTCAGATCCCACAGGCCTCTCTCTTCATCACTGAACAATTGGAACTGGTTTGAAACATTTCATTGTTGAAGGGAGCCATGTCCATCAGAATTGATCATCATATAGTCTTGTTGTTGCCGTGAATAATGATCTCCTGGTTCTGCTCATTTCACTCAGCATCAGTTCATGCAAGCTTCTCCAGGCCTTTCTGAAATCATCCTGCTGGTCGTTTCTTATCGAACAATAATATTCCATAACATTCATATACCATAATTTATTCAGCCATTCTCCAATTGATGGGCT
>JAJPUD010001479.1:183344-195878 GCA_023553655.1 Myrmecobius fasciatus | reverse complement strand
ATCAATTCTGATGGACATGGCTCCCTTCAACAATGAAATGTTGAAGGGAGCCATGTCCATCAGAATTGATCATCATATAGTCTTGTTGTTGCCGTGAATAATGATCTCCTGGTTCTGCTCATTTCACTCAGCATCAGTTCATGCAAGCTTCTCCAGGCCTTTCTGAAATCATCCTGCTGGTCGTTTCTTATCGAACAATAATATTCCATAACATTCATATACCATAATTTATTCAGCCATTCTCCAATTGATGGGCATCCCTTCAGTTTCCAGTTTCTAGCCACTACAAAAAGGGCTGCCACAAACATTCTTGCACATGTGGGGCCCTTCTGGTTGATTTTTAAAGTTACACTTCATCACAATTACCTCCTGTCTTGCCAATCTTATACCTTACTCTCCTAATCCAGTGAAATCAGCTTTCTTGCTTTCCCTCATTTAAACCTTCCATCAGTTGAGACAATGGATAAAAGCATTGTTAGAAATACACTAGCCACTGAAAATCAGATATTGAGGGAAATTTATTAAAGAAGAATCTTAAGGAATCGGTTTTTTTCCCCTGAGGCAATTGGGGTTAAGTGACTTGCCCAAGGTCACACAGCTAGGACATGTTCAGTGTCTGAGGTTTGATTTGAACTCAGGTCTTCTTGACTTCAGGGCTGGCGCTCTGTCTACTCCGCCACCTGGCTGTTGCAGGAATCGTCTTGATGTTTCTGGCTAAAAGCAGGCTCCACTTCTCTTCGGGAAGAGAGAGTCCTGAGCACAGAAGTGGGAGAACCTTTATACCAGCTTGTGTGCCGCAGTCCCTCCCTTCAGAGTATGGATTGGTCCATCTCATCAGGGTTACAGTCTTTCTGATACGCCCACTACGTTTCCCCTAAATATGTATAAACATCTTCCCCCTCCATCATCTTACAAAATATTCAGAAAGTTTCAAAAATGTTCAAAATGGCAGAAAACTCCTCCTCTGGGGTGTGCTGTTCAATGTTCAACTAGCCTATTATCAAGGTGATGGTGATTTGGTCAAGTCAGGTCATTGACCCCAACTAGTCTGGGCTGGATTTTATCTTAAGTTTGTGGGTTTCTCCAAACCACAAGGCTCTTTCTGATTGGCTGACTCCACCTGTGCCTTCCTGAAGCCCGAATTCTTTGTTTGCTCAAGGATCCTATTGATCACTTAATTGTTCTGTGGATCCTAACCTTCCTTAACCTCTCCCATTCTGAGAACCTCTTGGGCAGTGGTCCCCACTACCCCACGCTACTGAAGTTTGCAGCCCTGGAAACCCAACTTTTCAGCACTTCTTACAGCTTTAGATCTGAAGACTTGAGTTTCAATGTGGCTTCAGATGCTCCTAGCTGTGTGACTTTAGGTTGCTTCACCTCTGACTGCCCCTGTTTCCTCAACTGTAAAATGGGGGTGATAATAGCACCTACTTTGCAGACTTGTTGTGGGGCTCCAATGATGGAGATGTAAAGCCCCTGGCACATAACTGCTGCTCTATAAGAACTTCTCTCTGCCTCTTCACTGGCCCCTGCCGCTGACTCCCTCCTCATGTCTACTTTCCAGCTTCCTTCAACGAGAACCCTGACCCCAGGCCTCCTTTACTTTGGTGTCCTCCCTCTGAGATTATTTCCAGTTTATTGTGTACAAGAGTATGTCTTGTTTGTACATCACTGTTTTCAGATTCTCTTCCACAGAGATCAGAGACCTGGAGTCTTTTCTTAGCTCTGCTCCTAACTGGATGTGTGGGCTTCTTGGACAAGCCGCTTCTGGGGGCCCCAATTTTCTTTCCTGTTAAGTCGGAGGATTACACAAGATCATGACCGAACTTCCTTCCCACTATAAGTGAAAACTGGTGAGCTGCCTCTCTGGCATGGTGGATAGGGCCTGCACATGGGTTAGACTCCCCCTCAGACACTTAGTAGGTGGACAAGACCTAACTTCTGGGGACCTTGGTTTCCTCATTTATAAAATGATGGGGTTGGGATTGGGTTGAATTTGATGGCATTTAAAATCCCTTTCAGCTCCAATCTATGTTCCTCTCATCATATGGGGAGCCAGCCTATATCCCTTGACTTTTGTTGTACTGACAACTCTATCCTCCCATTTGTGTCCCTCCATGACCACCTTTGACAAACGAAATCAGGAAATTATCTTAAGAAATGACAGCTCATTCTAAGAAGAATGTTGAAACAGTGGCAGATTTAATACTCCTCTAGGGTCATTAACTGATTTTTGACAGATAGGCAAGCTGGCTGGGTCCAGTTCTACTTTTTGGCAGATATGGTAACATCTCTGAAATAATTAATAATGATAATGATAATAGTTATTATTTAAGGTTTACAAATAGCTTCACAAATACTATCTCATTTTCTTCTCATGGCAACCCTGGGAAGTAAATGTTATTATTATCCCCATTTTACAGATGAGGAAACTGAGGTAAACAGAAATTAATTAACTTGCTCAGGGTCACAGAGCTAGTAAATATCTGAAGCCTGTTTGAACACTGGTCTTCCTGACTCCATGTTTACTCTTATATCTACTTCCCCAACAGCTGCCTAGGTCTAGTGTTATAAGTGCTGATCCAATGATCTAACTCTAAATTTAACTCCTCTTTGCTCCATCCTCCCTAAAATTTCATGTTTAGATTATTTCTTTTATAAAAACTACTTTTTAAAAGTTTTATTGATGCACTTTTTTAATTTTACATTCATTACCCTGACTTTCTGGGAGGTCTCCTGTGACAAAATAAAAGATTAAGTAAAACTATTAATACAGGGACCCTCTCTATAAGTTCATGAACACTTCACAACTGTAACACCCCTTCTCTATTTTTTAAATTAAAAGAAATCCATTATCTCTCCCTTCTACTTTCCCAATCCATTGAAAAGGAGGGGGAAATTTCCTATAACAAACACATGTGGTCAAGTTAAGACACATTCCTTCAATGACTATGCAAATTTACATATCCACACAAAAATGTATGAATATGTAATACATATATGCATATAATAAACATACCTAAATGAGTATATATTTGTATTTATATATGTATATGCAAAATTGTATATAGTTATTGGGAGGCTTTGCATAAGTGCACATATGTATATGTATATATGTATTCTATAGATATAAATATATGCCTCATTCTGTAATCTCTGTCATCTTTAGAATGTTTTTCATCAGTCCTCTGAAATGATGAATAGTCATTATATTGATCAAAGTTCTTACAAATTTCAAGATTATTTGTTTTACAGGGTCATAGTTAACACATAAATTGTGCTCCTATTTCTGTTCATTTTAATATTCATCATTTTTTTTTTTTTTTTTTGCTGAGGCAATTGGGTCACACAGCTATGAAATGTTAAGTGTCTGAGGCCAGATTTGAACTCAGGTCCTCCTGACTTCAGGGCTGGTGCTCTATCCACTGCACCACTTAGCTGCCCCATAGTCATTATTTTTTTAAAAGTCTTCAGCATTGTCTATTTTTATAAATATTGATGTTATAAATATTGATGAAGAATATAATTATTCTTCTGCCTCTGCTTATTTCATTCTGCATCGGTTCACATAAGTCTTTTCATGACTTTTTGAGATCACTTGTCTCATTTCTTACAGCACAACAATATTCCATCAAATTCACATACCACTTTTTCAATCATTTTTCAATTAAGGGACATTCTATTGGCTTCCTGGATTTTTTTTTCTCCCATAAAAAAGAAGTTATAAGTATTTTTGTATGTGTAGGATCTTTTCCTTTTTCTTTAATCTCTTTTAGGTAGAGATCTAGCAGTAGTATAGTTGGGCCAAAGGGTATGTGCTATTTGGGAACTTTTTGTGTGTAATGCCAAATTGCTTTTGACAATGGCTGTACCCAATTATAGTCCAACAGCAGCCTTTTCAACATTTATCATTTTCCATTTTTGTCATCTTTACTACTTTGCTAAGTGTGAGGTAAAATCTTGGACTGCACAGATCAAAATTTATAAGAATAAGAATATTTCCCAACTGATGAATAATCTAAGGATATAATCAGGTAGTTCTCAAGGGAAGAAATCCAGGCTATATATAGCTATGTAGTTTTTTAAATGTTCCAAATCAGTACTAATTAGATTACTCCTCTTTGGACCTTCTGTACATCTGTGCATTTCATTTTATATAAGATTAATTAGCTAAGACATTAGCAGTCTGGAGTAGTGGATGATGGTCTAAGAGTCAGGAAGCCTTGTGACGTATCTCTGTCTCATATTACCTATGTGTCCAAAACAGATCATTGAGCCTCAGTTTTCCTAGGCAACACTAGAATTATAAGGTACAGATGAGATTGTAAAGAGGAGGCAGCATGAGGATAGGAACTAGAATGTTAGACTACAAGTCAGAAAAATGTAAGTTCAAGTCCTGACTCACTCAGGAGGGTGTGATCTTAGGCAAGCTGTTTAACTTCTCTACCTGTTTCCTTAGTAAAAGGAGAGGGCTGGAATTAATGTCCCATAACTTCCACCTCTAGACCCAGAATCTGATGAGCTGCTGCTCGGCTGGATCCCAACCTTAATGAAGCCATAGATTGGTTTAAAAAAAAAAAAAAATCATCATTTCTGGAATCCATTAGCAAGCACTCTCACCTAGCCCATAGCCAAGGGGCTGAGAAATAGGGAGGATTAATTTTGTGGGGAAGAAGAAAGGGAAAGAGGACTTTCTGGTCCAATAGCAGGACACAAAGAAGAAGCCTGGGCAGCCAGGAGTCAGGATAGAAGGGTGTGGAGAGCACAGATCTATGTATGTCCTGCTCCCGGGCTTAGAACCATTTCTGCCTGTATTCATTCCTTGAGGAGGTCATTTTTGATAGGGTTTAGAGAGGAGGAAGGCACTTGGGTTTGGGAGGGGCTGTTAGTGGTGGCCTGGTCTGCATCCAAGGCCATATTTGCTGGAGTCTTAAGCTCACTGAGACATCTCCTGGCACTGTGCCTTTTGGGGGGATCCTGGCTGGAAGATCCTGTACTGTGGCCAACCTCAGGTTGTGCCCTATGACTTTCTGGGACCCCATTAGTTCAAAATTCCTACATCTGGCCTTGATTCTCCCTGGCTGAGTAAGGCTGTGTAGGATGGGGGATCTCTTGGTGGAGGAAGTAGGGCTGACACTGGCCTCCTCCAAATCTCCTGAGGAGGGAGGATAAGAGGCCTAGAAGAGGCTTGGAGCTCCTGAAAAGAGAGTATTTGTTCCACAGTTAATATTGCATGACTCAGGATTCCTCCCCAGAGAAAGGGCTGGTTCCAGCCAAGTCCAAGGGAGGAGGACAATCAATCAGAGATCCAGTGCAGAATCAGCATTTAGGAAATAGGTCATCCTGCTGGTAAGAATGTCCGAGAAGAAAGACAGGAAGGAGAGGACAAGCTGTCCAAAAGACCCTTTCCTCTCCTCCCATTCCCAAAATGGGTTCCAGCTCAGCTTTAGCCAATTAGAATTCTGGGATTTTATAGGGGAAAGTCAACAGATTATGGACTCAAACCCTGGACATCTTACAGGCCTATTTAGTATCATGTAGCCCCACTGGTGGAGTTGTACTCACACGCAGTTCTTCTGACTCCTAGTCCTGCCCCCATTTCATTACATCACATTGTGTTCCTGGTGCATATTATCAGGTAAAGAACAATAATGACGTTTTTATGGGCCTTTAGGATTTACAAAGTTCTTTCCTCCTACTATCCCTCTAAGGTTCTTATTCCCATTTTGCAAATGCAGAAATTGAGTCTTAAAGAAGGTTAACTGATTTGATCCTGGCTAAGATGGGGTGACTCCAAGACTCATACCCGGGGGGCCTATTTACTTCCTGAGGGGTTCACTGGCCTCCTTTCTCTTCTGACCATTCTGGCTCCTTTGTCTATCCCTGAGTCACCCATCACTCCATGAGGTGATTGAAAGGGAGAAGCCCTCCTCTGCCCACCACTGGCCCCTCAACTGACTTGGCCTTTAATGCCAAAACCCAAAGGGCAATAATGTAGCTTGATGGGTACAAGCAAAGAGGTCTCAAATCTCCCTTTGCAGACTTGGTCAAGTCAAATTGGCCTTTTTCCTGTTCCACTCACAGCTGTCTCCATTCCTTTGAGAAGTCTTGTCTGTCTTGCCTGCTGCAGTCCTTTTTTCCTCTCAGGTTCCTAAGACCTCTCAGGACATCTAGGTGATACAGTATATTGAGTGTCAGATCTGGAGTCAGGAAGACTTATCTTCCTGAATTCTAATCTGGTCTCAGACACTTCCCAGCTGTGTGACCCTGAGCAAGTCACTTCACCCTGCTGACCTCAATTTCCTCATCTGCAAAATGAGCTGGAGAACAAAACGGTAAATCATTCTGGTATTTTTGCCAAGAAAACTCTGATTGGGGTCATAAAGAGACAAACATAATTGAAATGACCCAACAACAAAAAGTAGCAGCCAGTGTTTGACACTAGCCTCAGAACCAGGAAGATGAATATTGATAAATACTGGCTGTGTGACCCTGGGTATGTCACAACTCTTGATGCAACTCCTTAAGAGTCTTAGTTATTGAGAAGGTACCCATCTACTTTGGTATAAAGTGTTTCCTCTGAGAGTTCTCATTAACAGTGGACTGAAAGATCCAGCCCCCTATATTCTATCTATTGTGTATAGGTTATTTCTCATGATAAAATGTAACCCTTTTTAATTCATTTTTTTTCCTGAGGCAATTGGGATTAAGTGACTTGCCCAGAGTCACACAGCTAGGAAGTGTTAGGTGTCTGAGGTCAAATTTGAACTCAGGAGCTCCTCCCTTCAGGGCTGGTGCTCTATCCACTGAGCCATCTAGCTGCCTCTGTAACTCTTTTTTAGAGCAGGGAGTATTCTTCTTTTTGCCTTGTATCCCCAATGCTTACTATTGTGCCTGGTATCTGGTAATCTTAACAAACACTTATTGATTGATGGGTAACTTAAAGGGTGAAGGAGAAGGAATGGATTGGAACTATGTTGGTCTCTGGAAGTTAGGGAGAAGGCATAGGATGGGGAGTTGTTTGCTTCTTTGCAACTCTTCAGTGTAGGTCTTCCAAAACCAGTTGTCCAAATTGTTATTTGTGGGCTGGATGAATAACAAAAAGTATGCAAAAAGGCCCAATTAAGTTTTACAAATGGCAGATTATGAAATACTTTAACAAGGATTTTGCAATTCCTTGGTCAATGTTTGTGGACTTAAACCAAGTATCAGTGGTTTAGTGCACTTCCAGACAAGAGGATAAATAGATATTTCTTATCCCTAGTCTTCCCAAAAGATAGCTGGACAAATTATAATCTTGTAATTGAAAAAATCTGGGGGGTATTTTTCTTTTGGCAAATAAAAAGGCAAATGATAATTTCTGTAAATTGAAGGCTTTCCACAATCTGAGCCCAAACAAACTTTCAATCATGGACAACCCTGAAGACATCCTACTATTCTTTATGATAGTGGAGGGTCAAGTATAGTAGCTACAGTGGGAAAAGTATTGAATTCAGAGTTAGAAGATTTAAACTTGAATCTTGACTGTTACTTAGAAGCTGGATAAGTCACTATTTCTCTGTACCTCACTTTGTTAATTTTAAAAATTAAAGGTTGAACTGATACATTGTTGGTGGAATGGATCCAACCATTCTGGAGAGCAATCTGGAACTATGCCCAAAGAGTTATCAAACTGTGCATGCCCTTTGACCCAGCAGTGTTTCTATTGAGCTTGTATCCCAAAGAAATCATAAAGGAAGGAAAGGGCCCCACATGTGCAAGAATGTTTGTGGCAGCTCTTTTTGTAGTGGCTAGAAACTGGAAACTGAATGGATGCCCATCAATTGGAGAATGGCTGAATAAATTATGGTATATGAATGTTATAAAATATTATTGTTCTGTAAGAAATGACCAGCAAGATGATTTCAGAGAGGCCTGGAGGGACTTGCATGAACTGATGCTGAGTGAAATCAGCAGAACCAGGAGAACATTATACACAGCAACAAGACTATATGATGATCAATTCTGATGGACATGGTTCTCTTCAGCAATGATGTGACTCAAACCAGTTCCTATTGTTCAGCGATGAAGATAGTCATAAACATCCAGAGAGAGGCCTGTGGGAACTGAGTGTGAACCACAACACAGCATTTTAATGCTTTCTGTGAATATGTCCCTGCATTTTGTTTTCCTTCTTAGGTTGTTTTTTTTTTTTTTCCTCTCTTTCTAGATCTGATGTTTCTTGTGCAGTAAGATAACTGTATAGATATGTATACATATATTGGATTTGTCATATAATTTAACATATTTAGCATGTATTAGATTACCTGCCATCTAGGGGTGGGGGATGAGGGGAAGGAGGGGAAAAGCTTGGAACAACAAAAAAAATAAGTTTTGCAAAGGTCAGTGGAGAAAATCACTCATATGTTCTGTAAATAAAAAGCTTTTAATTAAAAAAAAAATTAAAGGTTGGGCTAGATCAGGGATGGGACACCTATGGAAACCATTTCTAAGGCAACCTTAGGTGATGATGAACTGAAAACTAGGTTCACACAACTTTCCACTGATTGAGTTTTTAAGTTGATTTTGTATGGCCTGCGCATAATGTTATAAATATCCAAATGAATGTTAGCAGAAAAAAAAAGATTCCTTATTCCTGGGCTAGATGAAGCCTAAGGTTGTTTCCAGGTATAAATTCGATGATCTTATGAGGAAGAGCAAGACAACAGTCCTCACCCTCTCCTAGGAATCTATCATCTCTCCACCCTAAACCTGCCATTAACCTTCCTGGGAGGCAAATGATATATCTCCAGCTGAACTATATGCTGTAGTCTAGCATTAGGCACTGAGCAATATAAGAAGCTGAAGGAAATATATTCCCAAATTTTCTTTTTGACTCTCTCCTCAATTGTACTGGAGAAGTCATCGATCAATTAATTAATTAATTAATTATCTTTCAGTGAATAGGGTTCATTGGGATAGTGGAGAATGGCTTCCAGATGATAATTATTGGCCCCTTTATAAAATTGAAGCTGTTACCGTAAATCACTGCAGGATCCAAGAGAAATTGGCACAGTCTCTGCAAGGAAGCTGCGATCCTCATTTGTACTGACTGTGGATGCCAGTTGGTATCTAGTGAGATTAATTAGTACTTTTTAGATGTGCAAGTTAGAGCCATAAAATATTAACATATGTGTCTTTGGTCGTCTCTAAGCCTGCTGAAACAGCCCTCAGCAACTTTGGTATATGGGCTCATTGATTAGAATGTAGAAGTTAAAATTTCATCACCTGTAAGTAATAAGGCTCAGCTGTACCCTGCTGGGCAAAAAGCAGTCTGAAATCTGGGGTTGGATGGACTATTGATCAACCTGTAAAGCAAGGACATATATGGATATTGTTGTCCAGTCATTCAGCCATGGTGACTCCATGGACCATAGCACAACAGGACCTTCTCTCTTCCACTATCTTTTGAAGTCTGTCCAAGCTCATGTTGGTTGCTTCTGTGACACCATCTACCCATTTCATCCTTTGTCTTCCCCTTTTTCCTTTTTCCTTCAATCCTTCCCAGTAATAGGTCTTTTCCAATGAGTTCCATCTTTTCATTATGTGGCCAAAGTATTTAAACTATGTATATATGGATTTATACTAACATCAAGGTTGTAGATGATGACCAATGTCATCTTGTTCTTTCATCATCAAAGGCTTCTTGTCATCATAACAATGAATAAAAACCACATTGATAATACATGTGCAATATAACACATATGCACAGTCAAAAAAACAAATTCCTGAAAATTAATGTCTTGTTTTGCATTGGGATCCTATCTGCTCTTTCTCAGAATGTTGATAGCATGCCTCATCATCATTGCTCTGGAATCATGACTGGAGAATAAATGGATTGCAGTTCTTAAGCTTTTCAAAGCTGTTTTTCTTTTTCTTTTTCTTTTTTTGTGCTTGAGGTAATTGGGGGTTAAATTTTTTTTGCCCAGGGTGATACAGCTGGAAAATGTTAAGTGTATAAGATAGGATTTGAACTCAGATCCTTCTGACTCCAGGGCCAATGTATTATCCTCTGTGCCATCCAGCTGCCCTTTTAAAAAAATATTTAATACTAAATAAAAAATAAGAATAAAACAAATAGAAAAAGCCAGAAAAAGGGAAATAGAACACTGTCATGTGTCTAGCAGACCATCAGGGAGAATTCAAAATGATAAATTTCCATTTCAAGAAATCATATATAATAATAGACATATTCATGGTTATCTATCTTTTATTTGTATACTTTTTTTTTATTCTTTCCCTCCCTTACCTCCCAAAAGCAGGGTACAGTAAAGCACAGTTATATATACACACATTTATACATACATATATATTTGCCTCTACACACCCACCCATATACATTTATATAATACACACATACATCCACCTATATGCATATATACATACACACATATATGTATACACATTTACACACACATATGTAGACATGCATCTAAAATAATATTAATATGGCTGAAATATAAGCTTTCTCTTTTGATTGAATCCCTAAGTTTGACTTTGAGGAAAATGATTCCTAGCGCTACTTTTTTTTTCCTAATAGGTACTACTCCAGATCCTTGTTATTGTGTTTCTATGTATTTATTTCCTATCCCTGCTAACTCTTATACTTTAGTTCTACTCCTTGATTTGCCTTGCAATTACTTAACCTCCCCCCACCCATGGATCCCTCCCTAATCTTCTCCTCCAATCTTTCCTTCCCCATTTATCTCATTCCCATTAATTTACATATGTTATCCCACTTCCACTAATCTAAACACTTATACTTATTTTATGCCACCATTTCCCTCCCTTTTTATTCTTTTCCCATTAATCTACACACTTTGTCCAAACCATCTATACACCCTTCTATACCCTACCTTATCCTACTCCCTCCTCCCTTCTTTATAGATTTTGGAGGGTACTATACCCTTCATCTTACACACATTCACACACACACATATGTGTATATATGTATGTATATATCGATGGATGTATTGTTTCCTATTTAACCCATTTCTGATGTGAGTAGGTTTTTAGAACTACCAGCCCTCTTCCCACACATAATATCTCTCTATTATTTCTTTCTCTGTACCTCATTTGTATAGTATAATTATTATTTTAACTTCCCCTAGACAATTTTACCTTTTAGTCAGGTCCTAATCAGCGATGCCCCAGTTTTTTTTTAGAACTACTCAATTACTGATGCAGTCTTGCAGATATTGTTTACATTTCCATATATAAAATATAAACCATTTGTCATTTAAGTTCCTTGAAATTAGTTTTTGTATTGGCTCTTATATGTTAAATTTTCAAATCTGAAGTTCAGATTTGGTTGAGACAAAATTCTGAAAACCTGTAAGTTCATTAAATATCCTTTTTTTTTTTTTTTTTTTTGGCCAGTTGCTATTATGGTTAGTTTTGCTGGATATGATATTTTAGGCTGTAGGCCTACTTGTTTTGATTGGCAATATATAATATTCCAGGACCTGCAATCTTTTATTGTAGCTGTTGATAAATCCTGTAGAATTCTAATTGCAGCTCCAGTATATTTGAATTCTTAAAAATTTTCTTCTTGTATAATTTTCTAGTTGATCTGGGAGTTTAGGAATTTAGAAATAATAGCTATAGCAGTCTAGTGTTTGATAAACCCAAAACCCCCAGCTTTTGGGATAAGTACTCACTATTCAAAAACTGCTGGGAAAACTGGAAATTAGTATGGAAGAAATTAGGGCTCCACCCACACCTAACACCACATAGCAAGATAAGATCTAAATGGGTTCATGATTTAGACATAAAGACAGATATTATAAGCCAATCAGAGGAACATAGGATAGTTTAGTTCTCAGACCTGTGGAAAAGGAAGGAATTTGTGTCCAAAGAAGAATTGGACCTCTTAATTGAACACCAGATAGATAATTTTTTTTTTTTTTTTTGCTTTTTTGTTGAGGCAATTGAGGTTAAGTGACTTGCCCAGGGTCACACAGCTAGGGAATGTTAAGTGACTGAGACCAGATTTGAACTAAGGTCCTCCTGACTTCAGGGCTGGTGCTCTATCCACTGCGCCACCTAGCTGCCCCCAGATAGATAATTTTGATTATATTAAGTTAAAAAGTTTTTGTACAAACAAAACTAATGCAGACAAGATTAGGAAGGAAGCAATAAATTGGGAAATCATCTTTCCATTTAAGGGTTCTGATCAAGGCCTCATTTCTAAAATATATAGAGAATTGTCTCATATTTATAAGAATTCAAGCCACTCTCCAATACATAAATGGTCAAAGGATATGAATAGACAATTTTCAGATGATGAAATTAAAACCAAAAAGTCATAGGAAAAGGTGCTCCAAATCACTATTGATAAGAGAAATGCAAATTAAGACAATTCTGAGGTACCACTGCACATACCTGTCACATTGGCTAAAATGACAGGAAAAGATAATGATGAATGTTGGAGGGGATGTGGGAAAACTGGGACACTGATACATTGTTGGTGGAACTGTGAACGGATCCAACCTA
>JAJPUD010001479.1:90495-183244 GCA_023553655.1 Myrmecobius fasciatus | reverse complement strand
ACGGATCCAACCATTCTGGAGAGCAATTTGGAGCTATGCTCAAAAAGTTATCAAACTGTGCATACCCTTTGGCCCAGCAGTATTTCTATTGGGCCTATATCCCAAAGAGATCTTAAAGGAGGGAAAGGGACCCACATGTGCAAGAATGTTTATGGCAGCCCTTTTTGTAGTGGCTAGAAACTGGAAATTGAATGGATGCCCTTCAATTGAAGAGTGGCTGAATAAATTATGGTATATGAATGTTATGGAATATTATTGTTCTGTAAGAAACGACCAGCAGGATGATTTCAGAGAGGCCTGGAGAGACTTGCATGAACTGATGATGAGTGAAGTGAGCAGAACCAGGAGATCATTGTACACGACAAAAAGACTATATGATGATCAATTCTGATGGGCATGGCTGTCTTCAACAATGAGATGTTTCAAACCAGTTCCAACTGTTCAGTGATGAAGAAATCCATATACACCCAGAGAGAGAGATCTGAATGTGGACCACAACATAACATTTTCATGCTCTCTGTTGATGTTTGTTTGCATTGTTTCCCTTCTCGGATTTTTTTTTTCTTATAGATACGATTTTTCTTGTATAGCAAGATAACTGTATAAATATGTAAACACATATTTGATTTGTCAAGTATTTTAACATAATTAAGGTATTAGACTTCCTGCCATCTAGGGGAGGGGGTTGGGGGTAGGAGGGAAAAATTTGTAACAAAGCTTTTCAAGGGTCAATGTTGAAAAATTACCCATGCATATGTTTTGCAAATAAAAAGCTTTATTAAAAAAAAAAAAGGAATTTAGCAATAATGTTCTCATGAGTTTTCCTTGTAAGATCTCTTTTACAGTGATGTAATCGGTAGATTTTTTTTTTTTCTATTTCTGCTTTCCCCTCTTGTTCTATTACTTCAGGACAATTTTTTTTTTCAATTATCTCTTGCATTATGTTGTCTAAATTCTTTTTTTTTTTTGGTCCTAGCTTTCAGGTATCCCAATTATTTTTATATTTTATCTTCTTGTTCTGTTCTCCAGACCCATTGTTTTTTTTATAAGATGTTTCATATTATGTTCTTTTTTTTTTCATTCTTTCTATTTTGTTTAGTTATTCCTTGGTCTCTTATGGCTTCACTGGTTTACCCTTGGACAATTCTAATTTTCAAAAAATTATTTTCTTCTTTAAAATTCTGAATTTCTTTTTCTAGTTGGTTGACTTTCTTTTCTGATAATCTTGGTTTTTTTTTGTTTTGATTTTAAAAGTCTTTTTTGAGTTCTCCTATAAATTATTTCTGGTCATTTAACATTACTCTTTGTGGTAGGTGACTTTTTTTTTTTTTTTTTTTTTTTTACTTCAATGTCCTCCTTTAAAGATGAACCCTGGTCTTCCCTATTCCCATAGTAACTTTCTATAGTTGGGTTCTTTCTTTAGCAGCTCTTTTTTTTTTTTTTTTTTTAAATGAGAAATTATTAATGTAACCACTTCTGGGATGGGAGAGATGGTGCCTCTGTTTTACTTCAGCTCTCCCCTCTAACTTGGAACCCTAAATCAAAAGCTCCCCCCTCCTGCAAGTACCCACAGCTAGCAGTGTTCCTCCCCCCCTCCCATTCTGCACTCACCCCAGGGATGCTGGTTCTAGCCCAGGGCCTTGTCGCTGCAGCCCAGCTGGGCATGGCATTCCTTATCAGCAGAAGTTCCTTCACTCTTCCTGGACTCAGATCCCTGACTCCATTTACTATTCCTGGAGGTGAAAGTTTCTGTGGTTCCAGCTGAAGCTGCCTCTAAACCCAGTTAGCTCCAGGGCTTCCTGTGAAGATCCCTACTCTTACCCAAGTCTTTTTTCACTGGTCTGTTTACCCTGAAGTGTAATTTTGTTTTGTTTATGGGGAAAGTCTGGAGAGCTTGGAATTTTCTGACTTACTTCACCATCTTCCCAGAATCCTCTTCCCAAAGCTGTTTTCTTAAATATTATATTATTGTTATTCCATAAATTATCCTCCTGTTTCAGCTCTTTTCACTCTGTATCAGTTCATATATTTCTCTAGGTTTCTCTGAAGCCATCCTCTTAGTAAAAACTTATTCCTTGAAAGTACTGAATTAAATAAGTGAAAAAGCGTTGGTTAACAATTGCTAGATGCCAGGCCCAGTGTTATGTGCTAGAAATACAAATATAAATAATAAGACAGTCTCAGGTCTCAAGGAGCTCACAGTTCTAATAGGGAAAGAAAACGTAAGAGGGAGCTAGAAGAGGATGGGGGAAGGAGATATGACCCGGAGATCTGGCTTGGAGTAAGATGAGAACAAAGTTTATAGATCAGAGTCCAGGTTCCCAAGAATTGTACTGGTGCGAGGGGATGAGGAGAATAAGAAGGAGAATTGGAGCCAGGGCCTCCAGGTCACTTCCTGGTCATTTCTAAACAATGCTGCTTTTGTTCCAGTTCTCTTTGTCTTCATCCCCTTCCAACCAGAACCTGAATTTGTCTCTAGGAAGTTGAGCTGTCTGATAGGTAAGCTTTTGCCTTACTTTCCCAAGAACTAGACCTCAATTTACTTTTTCAGTCATTTCAGAGGACAAGATTTGTAATCCTTCAAACCTAGGTCAGACATGTCAAACTCAAATAGACACAGGGCCCAGTCAACTATATATATATATATATATATATTTGGACCCCTGTGATTGCATTGACAGTTTTAAAATGTAGTATCTATATTTTATTGCATTTCATTTTTTATTTATTTGGTTAAATATTTTCCAATTATATTTTATTCTTGTTCTAGGGGAAACCCATGTAGTCCTGTGTTTGATATACCTGGCCTGGACCACTTGTTTTTCCTTATTGTTGTTGTTGTTTTAATGGGCTCTCCCCTTTAATCCCTTATTGTCCTTTAAACTCTTTTCAGACAAATTCATCTAATGCTTTCTTGGACCAAAGTCCAAAGGAGTGAGTGTTTCTCCCTCACTGGAACTCTGTTCTGTCTTAAAATTTACCTATCCACTTCACCATAAAAATTACTCAATGGGAGGCAGTAGAAAAAATGCTGGATTTGAAATCAAGGGTTGAGTTCAAATCTCAGCTATACTCCTTGCTATTTTGTGGCCTGGACCTTAAGTCTTTATATATAAAATAAGATAGTTAGATTGGATAACCTTTGAGGTCTTTTCCAGCTTTAAATCCATGTTCCTAAGACATTTTTTGTTCTCAAAAGAAACCTTCACTGAGTGAGGATCCATCCTACTCAGTGGTTGCCTTCTTTATTTATATATTTAATGTACTTTCAAGACATGGCTGCCAATATCAATATAATTTGTTTTAAATTTTAATATATTATTTATTTCCAGGCTTTTCAGAGTTTTAATATTGCTTCTGTAGGAAGCTCATGCAGCTAGAGTCAGGGTATAGGGGTTCCAGTCCTAGTTATCCCCAAACCAGCTATTTGATTTTAGTTAATTCAGATTACTTTTCACAGGTGAAGAACTGGGACAAAAATTATCTTGTGTAACTTTGACTTTAATCATGAATGTTCTATGAAACATCTTCAATAAATGGATATAAATCTCTTTAAAGAGATTTATATCTTCTTTTTCCTCCTGGGAGTTAGTTGTACTTTACAAATATGATTGCATTTCATCCTCAAAACAATCTTAAGAAACAGCTATTATTATAATTCTAACTTTATAGTTAAAGAAACTGAGACAAACAGGTTTAATGACTTGCACATAACTATTAAGTATCTAAGGCTGGATTTGAACTCAGGTTTTCCTGACTCCAGGACTTGTTGACTCCCAGTGCTCTATCCATTGCCCACAACTAGATGCTTACTAAAGAAATCCATTCCATTTTTGCACCCGCCAAATTGTTAAGAAATATTTCTTTACATTGAATTGAAAGCTTTCTGAAATATCAGAGTATTAGAGAATTATAGTTGGAAGAGATCTTATGGTAATGTAGTCCAACCCCTTCATTGAACAGATGAAAAAACTGAGGTCCAGACTGGTAAAGTGACTTGTCCTTAATCATCAGAGCCAGAATTCAAAACAATGTCTTCTGACTCAGAAGACTCCAAAGTCAATGCTCATTACAGGATCGTGCTGACATTCATTGTTTCTAGGTATGGCCTTTGTCCCTCCAAGTGGAACAAATTTAATCCAATCTCCACTTGGTACTTAAATGAAGAATTATAGTTTTGCCTCTTGTTAAAATCTCTTGTGCAAATTAAATATTTGCCTTTCCTTCAACCACACCAGATGAAGCTTGATTGGAAGACCCTTAACTATTGGGGTGTCCCTCCTCTACTACCCTCCAGATCGTCAATATCCCCTTTAAAATGTGGCACACTCACAAATGGATCCAGTACTAGAGATAGGGTATGCTCTGTCAGCCAGCTGGTCTGTCAATCAACAAGCACTTATTAAACACTCACTTTGTGTTTCTGTCTCTGAGCACTATGATTTTTATGAAAGCACTCTGAAATCACATTAGTGTTTTTGGCTGTTGTATTATACTACAGATTTATGGAATAGCTCATTAGAATCTCAAGTCTTTTTCATATAGACTACTTTCTAGCCACATTTCTTCTACCCTGCACATGTTTTATTTCTTTTTTAAACCACAGTACAGGATTTTATACATTATATCCTGTTAGTTTTAACCCCCTATTTCAGCTTGTCAAGATTTGTCTGAATCCTAATTCTGTTATTAAGAGCATTAGCCATGCCTAAATCTTAGTGTCAACCACAAATTTTGATAAATATACCTTTTATCCCTTCATCCAAGTTGCTGATGAAAATGTTAAGCCAAACAGGGCTTCAGACAGACAAGGCTGCACTCTAGTATCAACTTCTCCTTAAATAGGAACCTCTTCCTTCCCCTCCATCACTCTCTAGGCCCCAGGATCAAATCCATTAATCATCACACTCTGAATCCAGGCAGTCAGCAGCCCCTTTCAAAAGCTACCTAACTACACACCATTAGGCAGCCCACATCTGCTCATCTTTTTCCACAAGGTATTATGAGAGATTTTATCAAATTCCTTGCTAAAATCCAGACAAATCCTAGGCATTTAGTTTAAAAATAATATTAGTCTGTCACAGTTTGTTCTTAATGAACACATACTAGTTCCTAGTAACCACTTCTTTTTCTGAGAACTCACAAACATTTCTACAACGTTCATTAGGGGGGAATCAGTGCTGTGCCTGTATTTTCAAGTATCCATTAAATACCACCTGTTCTATATGGCTCATGGGATTGTCAGGAGGAACAAACTGAAAAGATAAGAAAGTGTTTTGAACAGTTTTTAAAAGTAAGGGGCAAATATATGGAATCATTTATTTAATGTTTCAGTGCTGTAGTGGATCATCAGTGTGAGACCCACTTCCAAGAATGAAGTCAGAAAGACCAGCTACCAGATACCCTCTCTGACATTATATGGTTCTAGGCATTTCCTACAGCTTTGACCTTCATGTAGGACTATGAGTTATTGGCTCATTACAATATGCATAGGGGGAAAGGTTTTTCACACTTTTCATAGGTCTTTAATGTATTAACATAATACTTAGAAAACTTCAGGATTTGATTCTAAATATCCTATTTCTATTGACGAGAGGAAATATTGCTGTTCGAGTGTTAGGACTTTAGACTGGCATTAGGAATATTAGGTTTGGACTCTGGTGTTCTAGTTGTCAGCTCAAGCACATGCATTTCAGCACAGAAAACACAGCTTTTCCAGATTGGTCCCAGTGAGTCTCTGTGCCTGAGGCAAGGTGGGACTGAGGTGGGTTCAAGTCAAAAATGATTGATCATGGGAAGTCAATAAGATGAACTCTGGTTGGGCTGGAAAGTTGTGAAATGGCTCCACCTTTCTGTTTTGTGCTTTTCTCTTGAATCCTGCTGATAAATCAGGAAGTGCTGAGGCACACCAGCAATTCTCGTGTGTCCTGAAGGAGACCAGAGCACAAGCCCCACTCCATGAGTGATGCCCCAGTCCTACAGGTTCCTTCCTTAGCCCTTCCTACACATTTGAATACTCTTTAAAAAAAAAAAAAAGAAGTTTTAGAACCAGAGATTCTGTGAGACCTTGTCTTTATTGAGATCTTGATCCTCCTATAAGCATAATAAAAATCAATTATGACATTGAAAACTCTAATCATGTCCTTCCCACAGTCCAAGCTCGACTGGGGTTTTTTGCTTCTACTGTTCTTTCTGCTTGAAATTTCTTAATTCCCTGAAATATTTTCAATATACCCCCTCCCCCATTTATTTAATTTATTCCTCTTTCAAGGTCCAGATCAAGCACCACTTCCTTATGGTAGATCATTAAACTTTTTTTTTCCTGAGGCAATTGGGGTTAAATAACTTGCCCAAGGCCACACAGCTAGGTAATGTTAAGTGTCTGAGACAGATTTGAACTCAGGTCCTCCTGACTTCAGGGCTGGTGCTCTATCCACTGCCACCTAACTGCCCCACATTAAACATTTATTAAAAGTTTACTATGTGCTAAGCACTGTGCTAAGTACATATAAAAAGAGGAAAAAGGCAAGTCTCTGCCCTCAAGGAGTTTACAATCTAATAGATTTCACCAAGCCTGCTTTTACTTTGGGTCCTTTCTTTTCTCTTTCAAATTTTTGCCTTTTCTACCACCTTTCCCTCTGTTTTTAGCTTTTCTTTATGTGTTGCCTTAAACTATTATATTCTTTTATAGGATGAGTACTGTATTGCTTGTTTGTGTTTATATTTTTGGACTTATATAAGCACTTAATAAATGCTTTATCTATCTATCTCTCCATCATGTCATCTAGCTCACTACAATCTCTATCCCTTATCCCAATTCCAGCTCAAAGGGACTCCATCTTTGAAATTCTTATCAAATTTCTCTACTGTACTGATTTGTAAGGTTTTGCATGCCATTGCATCATTTTATATTGAGAGGCAGCGTGGTAGAAGAGATAGAACATTAGACTTGCAGTCAGTAAAATCTGAGTTCAGATCCCGACTCAAACACTTCCCAATTATGTGAACCTGGGTCACAACGTAATTTAACTTTTCTGTGTCTGAAAAATGAAGGCAATGGCCTTGGCCTTCAATTCCCTTTAAGCACTATGATCCTATGATTTTAGTTTTCCTCTCCCAGATTAAATTATAAATGTCTTGGAGCTTGATTAAATTTTTGCCTCCCTCACAGCACTAATATAGGCCTGGGTACACAACAGACCCTTAAACAGAATTGTTTAGTATAAAAATCTGGATTTGCATCCTCTGGCTCTGCTGCTTAACTGTGACAGTAACAAAGAACTAGCATTAATATAACACTTTAAAGTTTATAAGCTCATTACATATTATCCCATTTGATCCTCACAATAATCCCATTAACTACTATTATTATTCTATTTGGTAAAATGAGAGAATCTAAGTGACTTGCTCATAGTTACATAGCTAAGAAGTGTCTAAGGCAGTTCATTAACTCACTTTTTCCTGATTTCTGAAAGTCCACCTCTCTATTTACATTATAAGTTACTTCATTCACTTCTCTGTCTGTTTCCTCACATGTGGAATCATAAACTTTAGGGTTTCTTCTAGTTCCAAATCTACATGATACTTTGTACTTGTGTTGAAGTAGGCCAAACATGGTGTTTGGGGTATCCTCATGTGGACTGCCATGCCATCTCTGAAAGAATTCAGGCTCAAAACCATATCCAAATCAAACCTGGACATTTATTTGAACATTCCCTTGGGGCATGGGGCCATGTTCCCTGAAGGAGAAAGACAACCTAGTAGAGTGAGACAGGGATTTATATGGAAAAGGGAAAAGCAAGTAAAAAACAAAACAGGAGAATTGGGCAGAGCAGGAAAATCAGATGATCTGGGAGGAGATTTTGAAAATCCCAGTGATTAGATTAAGGTATGCATAGAAGAAGTAAAAGGTAAAGGGCCCTTTTGTTCCAATGAAGTCCAAGAAGAAAGTAGAGAAAGTGACCAGATTACTGGGGCCTGGCAGCAGTTAAAACTCCTTCACTTGCTGATTGATCCATGATTGAAACTCATATGTTCTAGCTGCAGCTCTACCATCATGTATGACCTTGAGAAAGTCATCTTCCTATTTTGGTCTTACTGTCATCATCTAAAACGGAGGCCATTGAACATAATGATTCTTAAGTTCCTTTTGAACTAATTTCTTATATTCTAAGTCAGCTCATAGGAAGAAAGAAAGTTGCAATAGATCCCTAGAACTAAACTCATTTTACTGAAGAAGAAAATGAACTCCAGAGATTAATAAAGCATAATGGGAATAAAGCTAAACTTGAATAGTGCTGCCTCACTTGTTCATTCAGCAGCAGGTCAAGTAAATTCTTTCAGCCTCAGTTTCCTTATTTATAAAAGGAAGAGAATACAATAGTATTTATCTCACAAGATAATGATACAAACAAAATGATGTAATATACATAAAGCTTTGTAATCCTTAAAGCTTTATAAAAATGCCAGTAGTTATTGTTGGGGCAGAAGGATCCATCCTCCGGAATTCAAATCCAACCTGATACTAGCTGTATGACTTGGAACAAGTCACTTAATCCTTCAGTTCCTTAACTGTAAAATGAACTAGAGAAGAAAAGAACCACCCCAGTATCTCTGCCTAGAAAATCTCAAAAGGATCAGAACTAAAAAAAAAAAAAAAACCTACTGAACTATGAAGTTGCTTTTATTATGACATGCCCATAGGGAAATGGATGTTTGACCTAGAAATGGGACAAGAGTGGTCTTTTCTCTACACTACAATTGCCTCAATTATATAACAATGCATAATCTATTTACTGTTCTGATGCAATTTGCCTTTTCCCCCCATTTCCGCTCCCATCCAAGAAGGGTAGGGTTTGACTATCTAGGAAGTGGGAGACTAGGAATCGGAAGAAGTCCAGTTTTTTCCCCTCTACACTTACCAGAAGTCTACCCTGCAGGTCACATTTTGTGTTGCCTATTCTTATTCAGTTGAAGGCCTATTCAATGAAGTGAGGCAATTGTTGTGTAGAGAAAATACTGGTCTTGTCCCATTTCTTCCATATACTCACCCATTTCCCCAGAGGCGTGTCATAATAGTTTAACTTTTATGCCCACCTTCTTACATGTAAATGGAGTTGAATTAGTTCTTATTACCCTCTCTACAGCCACTGACTTCAACCAATTTGTTTTTAATGGGCTAGCTGGACAGAAAGGGGGTAATTAAAGAAGTGCCATCGAGGAGTTTGGGAATGAAAACTTTCCAATTTTGCCTGCATCTGTCCCTAGCTCTCTAGTAAAGATTAATCAAAAAAGCCACAGAACATGAAAGATCTGTAGATTTTCTTAAGAAACGAGACAGTCCAACTTGGGTTATTCCATTCACCTGTTCAATTTCCTTTTAGTTTTCAGGTGGAGAAGTGGGATAACATTCTTGACTTCAGGTCTGAAATGGTCCCTTTGGAGTCTGATTCTGTGAAAGGGCTGCCATGCTCCACTTTGGATCAATTTCTTTTTCCAGCATGAGTGAGGTCATCCCTTTTTGTTTACATCTCTCTTAGTTGAGGATTTAGGGAAGATGAAGCTTCCAATACAAACACGAGATCCTGGAAATTGTAGTGATGGTGAGTGCCAGTGCTTTACTATACTTGTGGGCTTTCTTGATGCATGGGAGGGGAGAGGGGAGGTAGTGCTAGATCAGAGACCATCAATTGTGCATGTTTCCATCCATCATTTGCAATGCCTTAACAAGATATTTGCCTTTCTGTCTCCTATATGCATCTGGAAATCAGGGTAAATTTTTGCTGAAAATGAATGAGTAATATTGGGTTGCTGCCTGCAAGGCTTTCACTGGGTGAGATGCCAAATTTGTATTGGCAAGGCTGAAGTTTCCCATGCACCCGCATGCAGGGAACATACTGAGGCATACTTCCAAAGTCTCGGGTTTAGATGTGTGATTCCCTGGATGTCTTCATAATGTTCCTTTATAATTAAGTGCTGTGTGGTCAATCCTATGCAAAATATCAAGTAGAGGAACCTTTTCTTAGTATCCCCATCTTTTTGAAACTCCCCTTCCCTTTTAGCTATCCCCTTTCCTCCTCTACATAGACTTAGCTTTCTTATACTGATCTAGATCCCAGTTAAATGGTAAGTCCCTGGGTTCTACTCTAATGAATGGGATGTTATCGGTACTATTTATCTTTAGCCCCTTTCTATTACATCAAAATTTGCTCATTCTCTTTCCTACTCTTTTAAAGATTTAGCAGGCTAATTTTAACTAATTAATTTTAGCTAATTTTATGAATGTATTATCAGTCAAGGCTCTATCCTGTGTCTTCTTTTTTCTTTTCTAAATTCTTTCTCTTGATAACTCTTAAAGAACCATTCACTATGTAGATGTCTCCTAGATCTGTATATTCAGACCTAATCTAGGGCTGATATCTCTAAATCTCATATCAACAATTATCTATTAGATAATTCAAAATAGATGCTATTTAGGAATCTTAAACACAACTTGTCCAAAATAGAACTTTTATCTTTCTCAGCAAAAGCACTTCCCTATTGCTTACTATTGAAGTTCCCATCATCTTTTCAGTCCCACAGATTCACAATCCCTGTGGCATAGGGATAGTAAGTAGAGCCTTGGGGTGTATCTACAGTTAGTGGGTGTGACATAACTGATGAATCAGTAAAAGTGATGGAAAATTTGTCAGGCAAGCAGGAGAAGAACCAAAAGAGATAATCATCATGAAAACTTATTGAAAAAAGAATAATATCTAAGAGGAGGTAGTAGTCAACTATATTAATATTAAAGAAAGATTAAGAAGAATTAGGTCATTAGATCTGGCAATTAGGAGCTCTTTGGTAATTTAAGAGAAAGAAATTTCAGTTGGGTTGATGAAGTTAGAGGTCAGAGTACAAAGGGTTGAGTAGTGAACAGAAGTAGAGAAAGTAGTAGCAATATAAATAGTGTTTTCTAGTTTAATAATGGAAGAAAGAATTGCTACAGATTTAAGCCTTTTCTGTAGGTAGTAGGGAATGAACAAATGGATGAATGACTGGAAAGGAATTATTAAGTGCTTTCTATCTGCAAAACATGTGGGATATAAATAGAAATACATGACAGTCTCTGCTCTGGACTTGCTGGTTATCTCTCCTTCACATCCTGGCTTCCTTCAAGACTAGATTCAAATCCTACCTTGTACTTAGAGCCTGTCTAAGTCCCTACCACCAGTTCTTTCAGTCAGATCCTCTCCAATTTACTATATAAGCAAATCTTGTATATACATAATTGTATGCATATTGTCTCCTCCAAAAGAATGGATGTTCCTTGAAGACAGCAACTGTTTTTTACTTTCTTTTACTTTCCCAGTGCTCAACACAATACTTAAAACACCATAAGAGCTTAATAAATTTTTCTTGACTTTGATGTCTCAAATCTATTTGTTCAGACTGTTGAACTGTTTTGTCTGCCCTTTAGGCTGGGGGAAAAAACCCTCAAAGTCATTGAGTCTACAGATTTAATGTCCTGTTATCAACAGGAAAAAATCAACAATTGAAATAAAAGCCTTTAAAATATAGCACAAATCAGAACTTAGTCTATCTTGTCTTGGTACCATTTAGTGGAAATAATGAAGTATGAAAATTTTTGATAGGCTATATGGAATTTATAATAGAAATTTTAAGAGTATCAGAAGCTTCTGGGCAGCATCAGTGACTTAAATAAGAAAGGACTGTCATTTTCCAGGAATGTATGTATTAGCTGGTGATGGTCCATTTAATAGACATACTAATGGAGTACTTTCATCGGACAAAGTGCCAGTGACCTAGAGATGACTCTCTAATGAGGTCAGAGGGGAACCACTGAGCAGGATTTAGCTTCTTATTTCAGTGATGCCCTTAGGAGTTAATAAAAATTGTTGGGGGAAAAGAATCCATCATTTCCATTTGAGATCTTGGGAATTCTATTTTCCAATTTTTTTCCTCTTAGTTATTCTCTTAAGGGAGGATAAAGAGCATTGCCTCCTCTGTCTCTGTTCTCTTTGGTTAACATCCTCTTTTGGGGGGAGAATATTAGCAGATGTTGCAGTTTTGACATCATTTAACTAGTACTTTCCTGCAGGTTTTACTTAAGATTTTTTAAATGTATCTTGTTTAATTAATGAAGGACTTCATTAAAATCTTTATTCTTGTTTTTGATCTTAAATTTTGCTCTCCAAATTGTCAATCACGACAATTTAAATCCTGATTCAGAATAGCAGGTTCTGTCATTTAAGAGAAGTAAAAATCTTATTGAGATTCCTTTTCACAGTACCCTTGTTCCCTCACTGTGATAAAAAACTAAAACAAAAAGGAAGTCATTACCTGCCATGACTTGGAAACAACTGTTTCCTAAGTAAGGAGTGCTGCCATTGACAGGAGAAACTGCCTAGCTTCAAAGAATTTAGGCAAAAGTGAAAGTCTGGGGCTGAATTTAACTGACTAATCCTCGAAGCATGCATACAGCTATAGGAAACTGATTATGGCAAACTGTATAAACTCTTTGGTGGGGCTGAAACCTTCCATTCATTATCAAAACCTTCAACCTAACAACTGAACCTTGTTTTCATTTTGATACTATCTCTGTTTCTGATGTTGACTTTGTCTTTTGACTTTGTTCTCAGGCCCCTCTAACCAGGTTTTTGTACCCCTCACAACTGATTTTAGCATTGACAGAATAACTCTAAAGCTTCTAGCCCCTTCCTAAATAGAAACCTTGGGGTTGTCGCCATTTCTTGATGTTAGATGTTGAAGGCTTCAGACTTAGTCTCAGCCTGTAGATCTAGTGTTTACATGGTGAAAGAGAAACAAGACATTATTTCCAGAATTTGGAGTCCTACCAGGGAAGATAATTCAATCATGGAGGTGGGAGTGTAAAGGTATATCATGACCCACACCCTTAATCAGTGTAAATATAGGGAAAAAGAAGGGACATTTGAAAATGGGAAGTTGACTCTCCTCAAAGAGTGGAGGTCTGCACATGTGCAAGAATGTTTGTGGCAGCCCTTTTTGTAGTGACTAGGAACTGGAAACTGAATGGATGCCCATCAATTGGAGAATGGCTGAATAAATTATGGAATATGAATGTCATGGAATATTATTGTTCTATAAGAAACGACCAGCAGGATGATTTCAGAGAGACCTGGAGAGACTTGCATGAACTGATGCTGAGTGAAATGAGCAGAACCAGGAGATCATTATACACGGCAACAAGATTATATGATGATCAATTCTGATGGACGAGGCTCTCTTCTACAATGAGATGATTCAAACCAGTTCCAATTGCTTAGTGATGAACAGAGCCATCTACACCCAGAGAGAGGCCTGTGGGAACTGAGTGTGGACCACAACGTAGCATTTTTACTCTTTCTGTTGATGTTTGCTTGCATTTTGTTTTCCTTCTCAGGTTTTTTTTTTCTTTCTAGATGCGATTTTTCTTGTGCAGCAAGATAACTGTATAAATATGTATACATATATTGGATTTATCATATATTTTTAACATATTTAACATGTATTGGACTACCTGCTATCTAGGGGAGGGGCTGGGGGGAAGGAGGGAAAAATTTGTAACAGAAAGTTTTGCAAGGGTCAATGTTGAAAAATTACCCATGCATATGTTTTGTAAATAAAAAGCTTTAATTAAAAAACCAAAAGGGTGGAGGGCTGGTTACAATGAAAGTGTATGTGCATGAGTGTGTGTAATTATCTGTGTGAGAAATTACAAAAATTTGGGTTTGGGAAGTAAAGTATGAGGAGATAAGGGAAGTGCAGGTTAAGTAAAGAAAAATGGGATCTGGTATCTAGTGTTGATTTAAAAAAGAAATAATATAAAGAAATGTAATTATAATAATAAATTTGTATAGGATAAACTCACTCAAAAAAGTAATAAATTATATTACAAAGTAGAGCCTAATGATCTGCAGTATGCAGAAAAAAACAATGAAAACTTACAAGATTCATACAGAATTAAAATTTAAAATGTCAGTTACAGTCTCAGACAAAGTAACACTAAAAGAAAGAAACTGTTATACTTAATGGTAACATAATGAAGCAATATTAGTATTAAATACATATATATTGAATGGCAGTACTGAATAGTATCTAATACTTAAAAGAGATAGTTATATTAGTAAGTTAACTATCTAGAAGAACTAAAAAATAAGATAATTATCAGTGACTTCAGTATGATTCTCTTAGACAAATATAACAGAAATATGAATTTAAAAAGACATTAAACATCTGAATAGGATGTTAGAAAAACTAGATAAAATAGATCTTTGATCATTATTGAATTGGAAGTTTAAGGAGCATATTTGTTTTTCAGGATTTCTGGCACCGGTACAAGTGTTCATGTCCTCAGTTACTAAAAAACTCAAATAAATTGTGACAGTGTGTGGGACAGGTGCTAGACCCCCTTCCCCAAATGAAGTGATCAGAGGCATCTTCAGGTACAAAGAGAAATCATTGATTTAGTCCCTGAAGGGAGAGGCCCAGACACACCCAGGAGGCATCTCAGCTCCCAACATGTGCTTGACCTGGCAAGCCAGAAACAGAAAAGCTGGTTAAATAGCAAAAGACCCAAGTCTTTTTATTGGCTAGACTAAAAGGAAGTAACCATCTTGGACCAATGGTCACCAATGCTGTCTGCTTCCTATGGGTCGAGACACTTTCTGTAGCTGACTTAGGGTCTGACCTTTAGAAACCACTAGGCCCAGAGATCATGTGACTTCCTGCAACCTGGGCCCAAGACCTATCTTCTGGCTCTGCAGACCTCTGGGAATAGGGATCATGTGACTCAGGCCTAAGGTTTGACCTACTCTGTCTCACAGGTTTTTGAGAAAGCTTCATCTGGTCCCATTCATATACAAAGCCAGAAAAGCTTAGAGGGAGATGGGAGCAAACACATTCCAGACATGGGGAATAGCAAATGTTGTTACATGTATGTATGAGAAAAAAAAGTAGACTGATGTACTGAGTGCTTGCTGGGATGATTTAGATGGAGGAATGGGCCAGGCTTTAAGTGCCAATCTGAGAGTTTTACATTTGATCTTGGAAATAAAGGTGAGGGGCAGCTAGGTGGCGCAATAGATAGAGCACCAGCCCTGAAGTCAGGAAGACCTGAGTTCAAATCTGATCTCAGACACTTAACATTCCCTAGCTGTGTGACCCTGGGCAAGTCACTTAACCTCAATTGCCTCAGCAAAAAGCAAAAAAAAAAAAAGGGAAATAAAAGCAAGTCACTGTTTATTGAATAGGGGTGAGGGATATAGTGACATAGAACAGTACTTTTTAATTTTGTTCATTCTGTAAGGAAAAAAAAAGTTCATTTATTGGAAGTTAGATTGGAATAGGGAGAGAGTTTAGACAGGGAGATTAATTAGAAATCTTTTGTAGTTGTTCAGGGAAGAGGTAAGGCAAGAGAAAAGAGGACAAGTTATGAAGGTGAAAACAAGATTTGAGAAGAAATCAAATGTGTGGGGTGAATAGGAATTGAGAATGATTTTGAGGCTGTGAACCTGGTTGACCATTTCCTTACAAGCTCCCTTATTTCTTCATTATCATTCATTTATGAAATAAAATGAGTTTTTCTATAACATAGTAGAATTTTTTGAAAAGATGAATCACAAAATTGTAAATCTATTATAGACAACTTGCTATTCCTTTTAAATAGATAATAATGTTATCATGTAACTCTTTTTTCCTTTTCCCTCTTGTCCCCCATCCTACCCTCAATTCTGCTCTAGAGATGGCTATATTAGACACAGATACACATACACATATATACATATATATGTAAAATCATTCTCTCTATATATATTTAAGAATTCTTTCTCTGGATACAGTGTGTTCTTTCATAGGTTCTTTGTAGTTAACTTGGGTCTTTATAATAATCAAAATAACTTAGTCACTCAAAGTTGTTCTTAAGAATTATCAGTCCTTTTTTGAAAGACAGCATGATACGGTAGATGGATCGTTGTACTTTTAGAATCAGGGACATCTGAATTTGAATCCAGCCTCAGAATTTGTGTAGGGAACTAAACAGACGAGAAAATCAAGTAGTTATCAACCAGTAAATTTAAAAAAGAGTAAAAATTTGAAAATCAAAGTAAGCAACAAAATATTAAAAAAAAAAGTTCTTTGAATTGATAAACAAAGCTATTTTTTAGAAATAAAATGTGTATGGGCAGCTAGGTGGTGCAGTGGTTAGAGCACGAGCCCTGAAGTCAGGAGGACCTGAGTTCAAAGCTGGTCTCAGACACTTCCTAGCTGTGTGACCCTGGGCAAGTCACTTAACCCCAATTGCCTCAGCAAAAAGCAAAAAAAAAAAAAAAAAAAAAAAAAAGAAATAAAATGTGTATGCTATTAGTTAATTTGATCCAGAAAAGAATCAAGAAAACCATATAACCAAAGTATAAAAATTCACTGTTGGAGAGGAAATAGTAAATTTCCCTTTTCCATTTTTGTATTTTGTTCTTTGACTTATTTATTATTTAGATGTTATACATTTGTATCCTTTGTTCTTGTTGAACTTATTAATTACAATTTTTGTTGCATTATGGACTTACAGAGTATTTTGCATTTCTGCCTATTGAATGGGACCAGATAAAACTTTCTCAAAAAGTCTATGAGATAGAGTAGGTCAAATCTTAGGCCTGAGTCATGTGATTCCTATTTCCAGAGGTCTGCAGAGCCAGAAGATAGGTCTTAGGCCCAGGTTGCAGGAAGTCACATGATCTCTAGGCCTAGATATCTCTTAAAAGTCATACCTTCTCAACTACAGGAAGTGACATCACGCAGGAAGCAGACAGCATTGGTGACCATTGGTCCAAGATGGTTACTTCCTTTTAGTCTAGCCAATAAAAAGACTTGGGTCTTTTGCTATTTAACCAGCTTTACTATTTCCAGCTTGCCAGGTCAAGCACATGTTGGAAGATGCCTCCTGGGTGTGTCTGGGCCTCTCCCTGCAGGGACTAAATAAATGCTTTCTCTTTGTACCTGAAGATGCCTCTGATCACTTCATTTGGGGAAGGGGGTCTAGTACTTCACACACACATACACACACACACCCCATATATATATATATATATATCCTATCCAGCTTCTCAAGCTGTAGGTCTTATAACTGAATGGGGGTGTGTGTGTCATGAAATTATGATTTAGTATCAATAAATGTTTGATTTTATATTTGTTTTATATACCTACATGCTTGGAGTCATGTAAAAATTTCTCCACAGAAAGGGGTTATGAATGGAAAAATACAATACATATATTGTATATATAGCTTATCTCCTCTACTAGAATGTAAGCAACTTGAGAACAAGAACCATGCTTTTTGTCTGTCTTGGAATCCTCAGTGCTTTGTCTAGAAATATGGGATGGACTGGATTGAATAAATCAGTGAAGTCAGTGCACCTCATTTAAAGCAAGCTATACCAAAGCAAACAAGACATAATTCAATTACAAACTGCTCCTAAATGGAATAAATAAACTAAATAGCTGGAGGAATATTCAGAGTTGGGCTAGGTCAAAATAATAAAAAATGGCAGTGCTATCAAAGTCAATTTACAACTTACACTTTAATATTATATCAAATTATCATGAAGATATTTTATGGAACTTGATAAAATAATAAGTTCACTTAGATAAAAGATCTAGAATATTGGGGAAATGAAGAAAAAATTACACATTAAAAAGAATAGCACTTTGAGACCTTAAATTATACTATAAAGCAGCAGCCATCCAAACTATCTACCATTGGTTAAAAAATAGAAGCAGATAAATGGAATAAACTGGAGAAGGAAGAATCAGGGCAATGGAATTCAATAACCCACTGTTTAATAAATTGAAAAACATAAATTACCTAGGAAAAAAACTCCTTTTTTTTTTTTTTTTAACAAAAAATATTGTATTAAGTTGTTTCTAACGTGTCCAACTCTCCATGACCCTATTTGGGGTTTTCTTGGCAAAGATACTGGAGTGGTTTTCCATTTTCTTTACAGAAGTGGAACTGAGGTGAACAAGATTAGGTGACTTACCCTGAGTCCCAAAGCTTTTAGGTATCTAAGGACAAATTTTAGTTCAAGTCTTTCTGATACTAGGCTTCTAATACTATCTACTGTGCCACTGAATTGCCCTAGTAATAAGAAATACTAGACAACTAGAAAGCAGTGTGACAGAAATTATACTAACCTCATGCCATTTTCTATAATATACTCTAAAGAGATACCTTGATATTAAAGATCATACTGTAAAAATATTAGAAGAAAAGCATATCATATAGCTCTCACAGCTAGGAGTCGAATATATATATATATAATTTATTTATTTATTTATTTTTGCTGAGGCAATTGGGGTTAAGTAACTTGCCCAGGGTCATACAGTGTTAAGTGTTTGAGGTCAAATTTGAATTCAGGTCCTCCTGTCTTCAGGGTTGCTGCTCTATCCACTGTACCACCCAACTGCCCCAGGAGATATATTCTTAACAAAAGAAACTCAATTACAAAAGATTAAATTATTAACTAATTGCATGAAACTGAATAGCTTTGATACAAATAAAATTAAGGCACATAGAATAAGGAGAGTATACAAACAGGAAAAAATTTTTGTATCATATTTTTGATAAGTATTTGATATCCAAGATAAGTAAATTATATATATATATAAGTACATATTTAACTAATAGCCATTTGTCAATAGGAATGTCAACACATTTTTTCAAAGAATTGCAGTATATTCATAATGATATAAAAGTGTGCTTCAAAGTAATAAAAAAAAATCCAAACCAAAATAATTCTAAGGTTTACTTCACACCCTGAAAACTGACAGAGATGACAAAAAAAGATAATAGTCAACATTGGAAGAGTTACATGATAAAAGGCATACCAATACAATGTTAATGAAGTTGTGAACTATTTTCAAAAGCATTTCAAAATTATATAAATAAAGTAATTAAATTGTCCATATTCTTTGAATCAACATTGCTAGGTTTATATCCTAAGGATGCAATCAATAGCCCTTTCTGAATTATTCCATCTCCATTCTCACTAGAAGGTTAAGTCCCCCCCAGTAGAGTATATCACAAGTTCAATGTCTTCTGTGGGTCTAAATTCCTAAAATTGTAGCTCAAAATTCCCAATGATAAATTCTCCTTTAATAGTTAACATAATTAAATTAGCTCAAAGCAATGGCTTTTAGCATAGACAATATTAACAGAACATTTAATATAGTAGAAATGCATTTTTCTACAAATACCAAAAGTGGGCATACACATAGTGAATGTTAGTAGACTGGCATATAAACAGGGAGCAACTCTTACTTCACCACCTTAGGGCCCTTTGATTTCTCTTTGTATAAGAAATAAGGCTTGCTTGGAACTGCATTGACTAACATCAGTGTATATGTAATGCATGTGATCAAGTCTTTGAAAACTTGATCACATTTGTTTGTCAATTGGCCTCCAAATAGCTTTGTAGGTTTAAAAATAATTTGTCATTTCTTATCTTTTTGCTTCCAGTTCTTTCCAATCATATATAAATAGGGTCATTCAATGATTTAGCATGGTTGTCAACATATTAACAGTAACAACTGGCAAATCTCATAAAAATCCTTACCCTTAAAGATTCTATGGAAATGAACATTTCAGAAGCACTTACAACTTTTTTAGTTTGCAGACACACTTTATCGAGACACTATGAGACATGTATATTTAATAGAGGCTCAGCAAAATTGGTACTTGTGGATTGACAGCTTTATATCAATTTTCTCTAGCCACTTTCATTAGTTCCTCCTCCTGTTTTTGTAGTCTTTCCAAATACAATGAGGTTTTAAGGCATAAATTCAAGTCAGCAAAACAGAATTAGGAAGATGAAAGCAGTCTTCTCTTTGTCTTCATTAGCCATTAAGAACCTGATAATATCTACAATGCAGTTCTAAAACTGAGAACCATTAGCTGTATAGCATATAATCCAGGACATCTTGAACTTGGGGCATGGTGTACTTGCCTACCTCAGCTCTTTTGTTTAAAGGTTGTTCATCTATACAGATTTGAATATATTTCTTTTTGACCCTAACTAGAAACTGCCAGTTTCTAGGGATGATGCCAGTGACCAGCAGTTCTTTCAGATGGTTTCTAAGGTTTTTCAACAGCTCAGTCAGGAGTCACCGAAATGGATTCTGTGGGCTCTTTCTCAGCTCATTCCACATTGCACTCATGCAGCAAAAACATGCCTTTCTTCTTGTTGAGGGTCTACTACAATTCATCTTTCCATCCTTCTAGTACGAAGGAGTCACCCAAGTCAAATAGCTCAGGTGTCATTCCTGAGTGTGAATAGCCAGCACTTTCATGATATAAACTGCCACTGCTTGTCTCTCTTACTGTAAATCTCTGCACAGGCACCATGGATATTAAAAATGGACAGGTGTTAGATCCCGACTTGTTGCTTGCAGGACTCTGCTAATATTTTGAACAGATCAGAACTATTTTTTACCCATGTTCACACTTTGGTAAATTTGGTGGATTTAGACATCCTGGAGCCATACATAGTGTCTACTATGAAACTAACAACTTCCTTGTGTAACTTAAAGCTTACCTTGATGCATCCTGGATATGGGTAACCTTTATCATTCATTCTATCAAGTTCTAGCCCTTTTAAAGACGAGACAGGTATTTTCCTCAGTTTTGTCTGAAAAAAAAAACAAAAACAAAAACCTGGATTATGATGGAAATTTGAAATATGCCGTCAAGGAGAACAGTGTAGTATATTGTCGTTTGGTTTTTAACATTAAAAGTTTCATATAATTATAAATAATAAAAACCAATATCTTTACTGTAGCCAATATTTTATTAAATTTAATAAAGTGTTCCTACAGATTTCTACTGAAAGGTGGGTAGAGATGATCTAACCTTATTCTTAGACTAAAGCTGGTTATAGATTGATTTCTAAAAAATCTTTTCCTTTGCAATTTCTAGCTTTATGTTACTAGACATTACTCTGTAATCTTCCAAGTCTTTCACCTTCTTTTGTAATAGAACTAGTCTCAAAAAGGGATTTGGTATACCCTGCATTCTTACAATATTTTTAGTCTAATAATCGCCATCTATTTTTTTATGTTAGGGGGCATCTAAGACTTTCCCTGACAATACAACAATATATTTCAACCATTTCAGAGACTGTCATTTTTAAAGTATTCAATAAAATCCATAATGCTAAACTGAAACAGTAAACATGTGATATAGCACAATAAGAAGTTATTGTATATATGTGCTAAAATTATATTCAATTAATACATTGCATATAAAATAATAAGAAAACATGCACATTTATATCAGTGCTACAGAAATAAATTCAAGATCATAAAAATAGTATTAATATTTTTCATATTCCAAGATAAATGAAATAAATATGCAAATGTAATATAAGTTAAAACACTTATTCATACTTATAGCTGCATAAAACCAATGTCTCATCAACATAAGTATGTCAGTTCATAGTATCAATAAAATATTTTGCATAACAGTGTTTTTAGCAGCAAATATTAAAGAAAGGTTTGTCCCTAGGACTGAGAATAATATCCAACAAAATTGAAAATAAAACAGGACTTTCTCAGAATTAAAACTGTAAAAATTACAATATATATCCAGAAATTATATTTAAAAAATTCATGAATGAAGATGGAAAATGCATTCAAAATGAGCAGGAATAGCCTGCTCAAAAAAGAAAGAAAAGCCAAGTAAAATTTCTACAGTAGGGAGGTTAAAATCCCATTAGGGGCAAAAAAGTAAAACAAAATATAAAACCAGACAAACTCTTTAAAATGTCACAATAGAATAATTAATTTCTCATTGGCTAAGATGACAGGAAAAGATAATGATAAATATTGAAGAGGATATGGGAAAACTGAAACACTAATGTATTGTTGGTGGAGTTGTGAAATGATTCAATAATTCTGAAGAGCAATTTGGCACCATGCTCAAAGGGCTATAAAACTGGGCATATTCTTTGATCCAGTAGTGCTACTACTGGGTCTGTATCCCAAAGAGATCATAAAAGAAGGAAAAGGACCTACATGTGCAAAAAATGTTTGTAGCAACTCTTTTTGTAATGGCAAAGAACAGGAAATTGAGTGGATGCCCATCATTTGGGGAATATTTGAATAAATTATGGTATATGAATGTAATGAAATATTATTCTATAAGAAATGATGAGCAGGCTCATTTTTATTTTATTTATTTATTTTTTTTTGCTGAGGCAATTGGGGTTAAGTGACTTGCCCAAGGTCACCCAGCTAGGACGTGTTAAGTGTCTGAGGTCAGATTTGAACTCAGATCTTCCTGACTTCAGGGCTGGTGCTCTATCCACTGTACCACTTAGCTGCCCCTGAGAAGGCTCATTTAAGAAAATCCTTGAAAGACTTACATGAACTGATGTTGAGTGAAGTGAGCAGAACCAAGAGAACACTGTACACATTAACAACAAAATTGTGTGATGGATCAACTGTGATGGACTTGACTCTTTTCAACAATGCAATGATTCAAGACAATTCCAATAGACTTGGGATGGAAAATACCATCCACCTTTAGAGAGAAAACTGTGGAAAATAAATGTGGATCAAAGCATAGTATTATCACCTTTTTGTTTTTGTTTGTTTTTTTCTTGTGTTTTTTTCTTTTTTGATCTGACTTTTCTTGGACAACATGACAAATATGGAAATATTTTTTAAAAAGAATTGTACATATTCAATCTATATCAGTTTGCTTGCTCTCTTGGGGAGTGTGAAGGCAAGGGAAGGAGAGAGAGAAATTTAGAACACAGTTTTACAAAAATGAATGTTGAAAATTATCTTTACATCTATTGGGAAAAATAAAATACTATTAAAAAAAGGAAATTAATTTTCCATGAGTCTTCACATGTAACAAAGTAAAAGAGGGTGCTTCCTTTATGATGTGACCACAACATGTGAAGGGTTTGAGTGGCAGAATCAGTTCCATGGAGAATGACAGCTCATATCGTCCCATTGACAGCTTATATTGTTTAGTCTAAGTTCACGTTTACCTCAATGGATGAGCTTATTTCAATTAGGTATAGTTGTATATATGTAAAATTCTGGCTCTTTACAGATTCTCCTATTTAGGAAATATTGCTTGCCAAGGAGCATAATATTAGTATGCTCCCCTTGCTTTATAGAATTGCTATACAAGATCAGTGACTATTTTTTCCACCTGTGTCTCAGCTTGTAATGGAACATAGATGTTTCCATCCCTTGTCTCTGTAAAGTGATCAAAATCTCTTTCTAAATCTTTACCTGAGCCAGAATTAAGTTCCCCAAAAAAGATTTTCCAGTTGCCAGATTTTTGTTTGTTTATAACCAGCATAGGACATAGATGACAATTCAAAGGAGGGATAGATTAAATAAAGAACACAAATGAGCAGTGGTTGCTTTGGCTGCAATTCATAGACTGAGCTGTCCTGATTGTTCTTTTGTCTCTTTCTTTGATAAGTGACCAGGTATGACTGGTAAGGAGCATCCTACCAGTTCTCAGTGCCACCATTTTGCCAAAGTTCACCAGATTCCTAGAGGAGGGTCAAGGGAAACAGTTTCTAGAAATCAGATGCAGTTTAATCTTGTCTATGGCATTTCCTTTCACATCACTGAAGATGGAGATTTTCATTCCTCTTCTTAGAAGCCTTCAAAATTAACTTCAAAGATATATCACCAAATTTGTGAATTCTGGGATGGTATCTGCTTGAGCTTCTTATCTCTATAGCAACACTATTCAGGAGGTGAGTCCAGGAATCCAGATTTACATTTATATGTAACCATTTAGATGTGTACACGTCTCCTTTTGTTAGAATTTAAGCTTCCTGAAGACAGAATTTCTTTTCACTTTTTTCTTCGTATACCTGGCATCTAGCACAGTGCCAAGTATAAAGGAAACATTTAGTCAATCTATATCAATTGATGACTAAGGTACAAGAGCAGTTATCAACATGATGAGAATATATTTGTTCTGATATAGGTATTCTATAGCTTATAAAAAAAAAAAAAAGCAAAGCTACATTTATTAAAGGCCTTGCCTAAGATGAATAATTACCAATATTAACATAGTGCTTTCTATGAAGCACTTTATAACTAACATCTCATTTGATCCTCATAATAACTTGGGAGGTAGATGTCTATTGTCACTATTTTACAGATGATGAAATTGATAAATTAAGCACTTTATTAACTAGCTAATATGCAGTATATACTTAGCTAGTGTAGAAAAGTTATCTGTTGAGCTAGTAATACCATCTGCAGCAGCATGCATAAATATGGAAGATGCAGAATGGCTATTAATGAAAGAGACATTAAATGACTTGACAGAATGGAATTTAGAAGACAGCTAGACATGCCAGTCCCCACATATACATATACATATATCTGGTTCCTTATTCCATCCTCTCCTTCCATTTATGTGAATAACATTTTCTTATCACCATCACCATGCTCATCATGACCAACCAAACATTTACTGTGCAATGTTTGCAAAGGCAATGTGAAAAGCCTTTGAAAGGGATATGAAGAATAAGACATGATCTATGCTCCCAAATACCTTACAAGTTGGCTGGGAGACGAGAAAAATACCTATAAGCAATTAAATAACAATGAAAAATTCTAATGATATCACAAGGCAGTGTTTGATAAATGCCAAATGACTGACGACTTTAGATGTTCAAAGGAGAGAGTGATGGTTTCTATGGAAGGAGAGGAAATAAGATTTAAGCTAGTCCTACTCATGTATAACTAAAAAGTAATATGTTATTATGAAACATAAAATGGACAACTCTGATCACATTAAATTAAAAAGGTTTTGCACAAACAAAACAAACAGAAACAAAATTTTAAAAGGAAATACAAAACAGGGAAAAAATCTTTATAGCCACTGTTTCTTTCTTTTTTTTTTTTCTGTAGAAATTAACTTTATTCTGATTTGGACTATTTACAAAAAGCTGTGGATCTTTTTTTTTCTTCTAAAATATGCCTTTATAGATTTATATAGAATATGTATAGTATAAAATCCACACATGTATTTAGAGGATTGCTACATACAAAAAGTCCAGCCCTGTGATATATACATATCTAGATTTGTTCTTTCCACCAGTCCCTGCTGGGCTTTCCTCCCAAGAAGCTCTAGGGGAGGCCCAATTCTATAGCAGCTTGCAGACCTTTGGCCTGTAAAAACCTCTCTGAATGCAGGGTTGGGTCTACACAGCAGAGAGGATAGCCACTGTTTCTGATAAAGGTCTCATTTCTAAAACATATAAAGAACTGTGTGAAATTAATAAGAATACAAGTCATTCCTCAATTGATAAATGGTCAGAGAATATAAACAATTTTCAGATGACAAAACTAAAGCCATCTATAGTTATATGAAAAAATGTTCTAAATCATTATTGATTAGAGAAATGCAAATTAAAACAACTCTGAGGTACCACTTCATACCTCTTAGATTGGCTAAGGTGACAGGAAAAGATAATGATAAATGTTGGAGGGGAGGTGGGAAAACTGGGACACTAATACATGGTTAGAGGAGTTGTGAACTGATTCAACCATCTGGAGAGCAATATGGAACTATGCCCAAGGGCTATATGTTTGATCCAGCAATGCCTTTACTGGGTCTGCATCCCACGGAAATCATAAAGGAGGGAAAAGGACTCACATGTGCAAAGATGTATAGCAGCTCTTTTTGTGGTAGCAAAGAATTGGAAAATGAGGAGATGAGCATTAGTTGAGGAATGGCTAAACAAGCTGTGGTACATGAAGGTAATGGCATATTATTGTTCTATAAAAAATGATGAACAACTTGATTATACAAAGGCCTGGAAAGATTTACATGAACTGATGTTGAGTGAAACAAGCAGAACCAGTAATACATTGTACACAATAACAGCAAGAATGTTTGATGTTCAACTGTGAAAAGCTTGGTTCTTCTCAGTGGTTCAGAGATCCAAGGCAATGCCAATAGACTTTGAACAGAAAATGCTATCTGTATTCAGTAAAAGAACTAAGGAGACCAAATGTAAATAAATCCACATATGCTACGTTCACTTCTTTTTTCTGTTTTTTTTTTTTTCTCTCTCCCATGGTTTTTTCCTTTTGTACTGATTTTTTTCTCCTAACATGATTCATAAAGCAGTGTTTGTTAAAAAATAAATAAAAATAAAAGAAAGTAATATGTTGGGCTCTGAACAATAAATTCAAAATGAAGTCCATTTTAAAACAGGTCTCTTGGCTTTGCAGAGAAAAATTACCAAATCAAGGAAGGGCTTATCTCCTTCCTAGATGAAGCCCATTTTTCAAAAAGTCCTCATAGTTTTGATACCATAGCCAAACATATTGTAACTTGATACCAGTTTTATGCCTGTCCACCATCTGGAATAACTTCCTGTCTCTACTTTACAATGCTACCCAGTATTCAAAGTCTTGTTTAAATGAAGTCCTCCATTATGTTTTCCCTTTGGCTTAATTTCTATTGTTTATATCATTCATTTAAGCATTTAATCATATGGTTCTTTAAATAGTTCTCTTAATTGTGTATTTCTTGAATGAGTATCTAGAGAGATAGAACCTCAGTATTATGTTAAGAATTAAATAGAAATGTTCCAGTTAAGTTTTGTTATTTATAGTATTTGCATAATAAGATCCAAGAAGTTGGAGGGTGTTGGTCCTAACTTAATTTGTATGCCAATGGAATAGGATGTTGGGCATATGGTTTTCTTCTGGGTATAAGCCTTCACATAGCTCTTCCGGACTTTTGAACAAAGACTTTGAAATAGTTTTTGGGTACACAGCATTACAAACAGGGAAATAACAGGAGCTATGAGGAATTTCCCTAATCCTAGGTAAGATAATTAACTGGAATCACAGACTTGAAATCACCACTAGACACAGGTGGTCAAAAGAACAAATTTAACCTTAACTGGGAATATTCTGCTGGTTTTATTGGCTTATCATATCATTAGGGCTATGAAATAATCTTTTTAATTGACCCTGTCAGGGAGAGTCTTTTTAATCTTTGTACTCTCACATCTAGCAGTAGAGAGAATGACAGTAAGCCAGGAAGAAACTAGAAAATTGAAGTCCAGGATATAGTAATCAAGATTAATCAGTGATGAATAGACCTGTATAGACAATGTGACCAACAGAAAGAAACATGACATCACGCTAATGGACATAAGCCATTTTATAGCATCATGTGTGTAAGTTTTCCTGGATAAATGCATTCCCTATGTGCGAGTCCTCTATGTGTTTTATCTTTCCCCACTGGTATGTCAAATATAGGCATGGAGTAGGAGATAGGGAAAATCTTTTTTCATCATTTTATCTGATATGCAGCTTAATTATAAGCTTTAACTTGATTTATTGAATTTTTTATTTGATAAAAGGGGGTAACTCAGAAGCTATAGTTCTGGATAGCTTTGAATGTTTTTAAACTGGGATAGTTTTTTTTCTATAGACCTACATATGATAGGTGCCTCCAGTACTGTACAGATCTTTTGTCCCTCTTAAAAACAGTTCTTCAATACTTCCTGAGTGAATGAATGAAGAGACAAGCAAAATCAGTACTATGTCTTTAAGGATTAATAGCCTGAAAAAGGTAACTACAGGACATTGTAATGATTATCTTTGGTGGAATGATGATAAGACCCGGGAGTGCTGATTGGATTAGAGTCAGATGTAGGAATCAGCATTAGACTTTTTAAATTACAGAAGACTTGAGGAGGTAAAATGGAAAGCAGTTTTTTTTTTTTTTTCTGAATCAAGAAGTAAAGATTTATTAAACTGCTACATTTATAAGAGTTTTTAGCAAGAAAAAAGGAGGTTTTTTTTTTTTAACATTTAAAAAGGGGAAAGAAATTCCCTAGCAGAGACATCAAGAAAGAGTGGCAAGCGGGAGGATTACAGGACTAACCCTAAAAGAAGTTAGGGTTCTAATAGGTGTTAGCTATTTTGACATTTAGCAAGCTGAATAATCCTAGCAGGAGTTAGCCTGGAGAGGGAGATTACATCATTGACTGGCGGGCTAACCTTAAAAGGATTTCGCATGCTAAAAAGAGTTAGCCATGACAGTGATTTTAAAGTTCTCAAATTTAGAAAAATATTTCTCATTTTGCCACAAATCAAAAGGACTTCTTGCATATAGAACAGTAAGGTCCTCAAAGATGCATGTCACTGAGACATGTTAGAACACTGATGGCTCCTCCAGAATCATTTGGTAGAAACAAAACATAAATTGAATAAAAAAATCAAATATTTTTACTATTTTATATATACATATAAAATATATGAAATGGTCATTATCATATGTATATATATGTGTATATATATTCCATGTATTTATATACATACACATTGATAGAAAACATGGACAGACATTAAGCACTGAATGAAGTCTGCAAGAACTACACACACACAGTCAGTTCTTTTTAATTGGAGGCTTGTAAAATTTCCATTGTTTTATCTATTTCGTGTCTCTAATGATGCTTATGAGATCTTAGATTTCAACAGAAATCTGAACTCAGTTAAGTTATGGCCAGTTTTCCATTTTGGGAGGGGACTGGTGAAGGGCACATCTACCTCGGGCCTCTTGCTCCTGAGAATTTTCATCTTCCAAGAGCTGTGGACATAGAGAATTTATAAGACAGTATTTGCTGGTAGTGTGGTAAAGAGAAGAGTTTAAGCAGTAGTTTAAATAAGATTTTATGACTATTCATGGGTGCTATTTAATCTTACTTTGTACCTCTATCCTTCTTACCATCACCAATCTCCCTTCCTGCCCTGAAAGATACATGGAAAATTCAGAATTACCTATAATTGTAAAATCTAAAATTACTCTTGGAGAAAAGGTGGTTTTCAAAAGAAAGAGGAAATATCCATTCTACTCCTACATCTTGCAATGGGAAATTTTTCTTGGCTTCACAATTCTACTGGGAGCCTGGCAAGGTGGGGGTTAAAAGTCTGTGCCCACAGCCAGAGGCCCCACAGCTGCCAGCAATTAGGCAAGTCCAGAGTTCCCTTAGGATACTCCTGCTGATTTATTATGACTAATTGCCAGCAAGCATCTGAGTCCCTGATAGGTAGAGATGGAAATCCATTAGGAAAAGGCTTTGTGTTAAGAATCAAGTAAGTGCATATGTGCATATAGTCAACTGTACAATCCAAATATGTGACTTCCCTATATTACTGAAAAATTGGCATGTAATGTTTTTTTTTTTTTTAAAGTTCCAAAAACAGGGCAGAGAAAGTCATAAACTACTATCTAAGCAATCCAATCTTATGGAGCTCTCAGAATTCTCTGTACAGATTACTTGCAAAAAATCACATTGGCCAATGAAGTCTGTGCTTTGTCTTGCCATCAAACATTAGTTTCAGTTCTCAAGCTGTGAGGTGGTTGCTCTAGAGATTATATATAGGCTCACAGCAGTTTATGGAGATGAGTAATTACAGATTCAATCAGGCAGGAGATATAGCACACAAGAAATAACACAGGACTGAGAGTAGAGCTGCCTTCTAGTCCAGCTCTGATTCTTACTAGTGTTGAGTTCTTGAATCAAATACCTTCAAGGAACTTCAATTTCCTCATCTATGACAGAACTACATGACCACTAACCCCCACTTCAAGTTCCAAACTGTTTCCTATTATCTGTTTTTGTGAGAACAGAGACAATATTATGATATGAATGAATTGGGAGTGGATTTGGGGTCAGAGCATGTCAGCTTCAATGTCGGCTCTTTTACATGCTATTTTAAAAAATTAATTGTTTTATTTTTCTGTTTATACACGTATATTAACTTTTTAAATACATATTTCTTTATAAATCAGATCTGAAGAGAAAAATCAGGACAAAAGGGAAAAACTACAAGAGAGAGAGAAAGAGAGAGAGAGAGAGAGAGAGAAAACCTAGAAAAAAGAATTATACATAGTATGTGTTGATACACATACACTCTCCAAAGTCTTTTTCTGGATGTAGATGGTGTTTTCTATACAAAGTTTACTGGGATTGCCTTGGATCAGTGAACCACTGAGAAGAACCAAGTCTTTCATAGCTGGTCATCGCACAATCTTGCTATTACTACCTACAATGCATTCCTAATTCTGCTTGTTTCACTCAGCATCAGATTACATGCTATTTTTAAGCAAGCACATGCTGGAACCAGCTCTTACCCAGCCAGCTCTTGTTAAATCTTTGGGATATTTATACCTTAAAAACAGTCAAATGCTATAAACCAAAGCTTGATTTATTGTTTGTTTTTATTTAGACTTACAGGAATAAGGAAAATGTTAACAATTCTGATTAAACTTACAAGTTTCTTTTCAGAGAGCTGATTGTTAAACATTTTCCAGCAGTCACCTGTCTTTAAGTCACTTAATTTCTCTAGGTCTTGATTTCTTCATTTGAAAACTGAAGGCATTGAACTAAGATGCCTTTCATTTATGAATTCCCAAGTCCCCATGCTTTAAGCTGAATGTACTCTAGAAAAACCCTGGCACATAGTAAGCAATTCAGAAATGTTAGCTGACTGATTTAGGAACATTGATTTGCATTAAGTTTCTCTATACTAGATTATAAATGAGGGCACAGGCTACATCTTACTGTTCTCAATCTCTCTCCTTGACTTAACCAGGTGCTCTGCATACAGTAGATGTGTGTCAAATGTTTGCTGAATTTTTCATTGCCCAGCATGATCTATTCATTAAGACAAGTCTTTCAGGACCCCTTTCTACTCAGTGACCCCTTGCTAACAACTGATTTATGCAGCTGCATCCATAATGAATAACTAAACTGCATTTCTTTGTAATTGTTCTCAGGCAGACCTTTCTGAGATTTTATTCTTTCAATTCAGGTTTATATATAAAAGTAAGTGCTGCAACTGTATTAGAATTGGTCTTTAATGTACCTTAGACAGGGTCCTAAAAAACCCTTCATTAGGGTAAGTAGTGTTATTGGCAATAAAGAAAAACATCCCAGATACTCTTAACTGGAGTATGAGGTGAACTTAGAGTTCTAAGATAATTGGATATTGGATCCCCTTTGGTTTAAAGCCTGGTGTGAGGTGGTAATATTTTTCATGAGGAAAAAACTGGAACAATAGAGGAATTTGATGGGGATGTAGATTACCTCTCATCTCAGGAAACTGCTGGGAAAAGGGAATTTGTTGATGACTCTAGGAAAGAAGTAATAATCTTGATTGATTGATTGCTCTAGTCAGGGTTACCCCAGGGTGTGTGAGGCCCTAGGCAATTTTTTTTGGAAGTATTAGTGGTTATATAATCAATTTGATTTTAAAAATATATTACAAAACTCAGATCCATGTATGTAGATATCCTGATTTTTTAATGGAGATTTATGATATTTAACTTATTAACATTCATCACTAAAAGAATTACTATAATTTAAAACACTGAATAGTACAAAGCTGAAGTATGCTTAAATTGAGAGTATGACTATAGCTCATTCAACCACTCATGTTAGATGCCATACAGTGCATGAAACTACTGAGTGTTAAAGAATGTACCAAAAGGTGTGTGGGTAAATATTTAACAATTGAATCTCTAGAAAAAATGAATGTACACATCAACATCCTTTTAGATTAGTCTGTATTATTAACATTTTCTCTATCACTTTTTAAAGTTTAGGTGATCAACGAAACAATAAATTAATTCTTGATTTATAGAATTTGCTGATTTCTGAATTTTGTAAATATTCCCATAGGAAAGTTAACAGTAGCTCTTGAGGGTTGTCCCCATCTGTATTCTTAGTTTTTTGAAACAACTTTTGTCAAATACTCCAAGAAAAGGATTTATACTATGAAGGCCCACCCCACCCAGAGTCCCTTATCATCTGATCATGTCATTCCTTTCCTCAAGAAGCTTCCATAGCCCTCACTCTCTCTGGGATCAAATACAAAGTCCTTGATTTGACATTTAAAGTCCTTCACAATTTAGTTATAGTCTGTCTTCCAGAATGATCACACCTGATTTTTCTTCTTGCTGTAAGTGATCTGGTCACATTTACTATTTCCCATACTTTCTGTCATCTCTAGCTGGAATCCTGGTACTCTTCTTATCCTTTCATCCTCCACCCCTTGAATCTTTGAAGCCTTATAAACTTCAACTCAAGTACCTTCAAGAAGCATTTTCAAATTCCACTAAGTTGTTACTCCAACTCCAAAGCACCACATATTCATCTTTTTTTAATAAATATTTTTATTTTCAAAATATATGCATGGATAATTTTCAACATTCACCCTTGTAAAATTTTGTTTTCCAATTTTTTTTCTCCCTCTCTTCCCTCAACCCCTCCCCTAGATGGCAAATAATCCAATATATATTCAACATGTTCACTTCTTTTATATATATTTCTACACTTATCATGCTACATAATAAAAATCAGATCAAAAAGAAAAAAATGAGAAAGAAAACAAAATGCAAGTGAACAATAACAAAAAGGTGAAAATGCTATGTTGTGATCCACCCTCAGTCTCCACAGTCCTCTCTCTGAGTGCAGATGGCTCTGATCATCACAAAATCATTGGAATTGGCCTGAATCACTTCATTGTTGAACAGAGCCATGTCCATCAGAATTGTTCATCATATAATCTTGTTGTTGCTGTGAATAATGATCTCCTGGTTCTGCTTATTTCGCTCAGCATCAGTTCATGCAAGTCTCTCCAGGCCTCTCTGAAATCGTCCTGCTGGTCGTTTCTTACAGAACAATAATATTACATAACATTCATATACCATAATTTATTCAGCCACTCTCCAATTGATGAGCATCCTTTCAGTTTCCAGTTTCTAGCCACTACAAAAAGGACTGCCACAAACATTCTTGCACATGTGGGGCCCTTTCCTTCCTTTAAGATCTCTTTGGGATATAAGCCCAATAGAAACACTGCTGGGTCAAAGGGTATGCACAGTTTGATCACTTTTTGAGTGTAGTTCCAAATTACTCTCCAGAATGGTTGGATCATTTCACAACTCTACGAACAATGAATTAGTGTCCCAATTTTCCCACATCCCCTCTAATATTTATCATTATCTTTCCTGTCATCTTAGCCAATCTGACAGGTGTACAGTGGTGTCTCAGAGTTGTCTTTATTTGCATTTCCCTGATAAATAGTGATTTAGAGCATTTTTTCATCACATATTCATTTTGTACATAATATATTCATTCTTCTGCCTCCCTCTAGTAAAATCTAAATTTTTTGAGGACAGATTATGCTTTATTAGTTTCTCCATTACCTAGCACAGTGCCTGACATGTAGCAGACTCTTTTGCTCTACCTGCTCTACATACTTACCGATTGGGCATTGATACAACAAAGACAAAGATATAACCAAAGTCCTCATGAAGCTTACAAGTTAAGAAATGAATACTAATAATGTAGGGTAGCTTGTGATGAATGCAGAGTAGAGAATTAAAAAAGCTCAGGAAAAATTTAAGAAATTTAGGAAAGAACTTAGACCTGGGAGGATATAGGAAGAGAGATGGCCCCTAAACTGATCCTTGAAGTCAAAGATTTTTGTCAGGTTTTTCAATGGAGAGGCAGCACATTCCAAGTTGGGAGATGGGAGGGGAGCGGGGAAAAGACCCAAATGCACTGAAGTAGAAGGAAATAGTAGATACCTGGAAAATAGCTCCTAGTTCCAACTGCCTGGAATACAACAGCGTAATTAATACTAGTTAGGCAAATAAAATGCTGCAGCAGTAGCAATGTGTGGTAGCAATACACAATTTAAAAAAAAATCCAGAATGCAATTGTTTCACCAAAGAAACCATGAAAAAATTAGTAAAAGTCATGTGAGCCAGAGAGTTGGCCCTGGAGTCCAGGAATCCCTTAGTTCTCCAATCTTATTTCTAACATATAGGCGCCTGGACAAGTTAAAACCTCAAGTACTCTAGAGCAGGCCTTCCTAAACTTTGTCCGCTCGCAAACCTTTTTTTTGTCTGAGAAATAATTTTATGTCACCATGGATATCTAGATATATAAAACAGACAAAGAAATGAAACATTTACTACTAATAAATCATAATTTTGTGACCTCCACATTCAGCTATGAGATACCTTATGGGGATAATTGTGTAAATATGTATACAAGAATTACACATGTTGAACATATATTGCATTATTTGTCATCTAGAGGAGAGGTTGAAGAAAAGGAGGGGGGAGGAAAAAAAATGGAACACAAGATTTTACAAGGGTGAATATTGAAAATTATCCATATATATGTTTTGAAAATAGGAAAGCTTTAATTAAAAAAAATACTTTTGTCCTTGAGCACTGAGAGTTTAAAAGACTGTCTTTGATCACACAGCTAGTATGTATCAGGCACTGGCCCTTTCTGAATCAAGCTCCTTATATTAAGCTGAAATCTGCTTTCTTGCAGATTATGTCCACTATTTCTAGCCTTCCCGCCACTTCCCCATCTCAGCCCTAAAGAGAGGGAAAAAAAAAAAAAAGGTTTCCAAGACTAAATTTATTCTTTCCAGATTTCAAGGGTACTGATGTACATATCAAAGTGGTATAGAAGGCAACAAAGGACCTGGTGTCAGGAAGACCAAAGTTTGAATCCAGTCTCAGACACTTAAAGGCAGAATGACCTTGAATACTTAATCTTTTTCACCCTCAGTTTTCTCATCTGTAAAATGGGAGATGATTACAGCACCCACCTGGAGAAGGGGGAATAGGGGATTTGGAGGATTAAATGAGACAGCACATGTAAAGCATTTTACTTTTACTGGGCTAGGTTTGGGCTAGTAGTTTTTTATGCTGCTGGGCCTATCCCCAAGGCATTTGGGATTGGGAGGGAAAGAGGCTGAGCTGGAGGTTTACCTGCCTAGTCCTGTGGTAGGAGAGAAGATGGGAGATCACACCACAGTGTCCTGGCCTAGGGACCCCCCACTCCAATCGAAGCAATGCAGAGGGGGCTCCAGGAAGGCAGAAAAGTCCTGCTGAGGCAGCTGTCCGGCAAACCTAGCTACAGAGCCCGGGCCCACACCACACACTGAGCCAGGCCAGACTCATCCAGCATGGGGACAGTTTGAGGGTGTCCTCTCCTTCCTTCCACCCCCATCTGGAGTTCTTTTGGTAGGAGCTAAGAAGGCTTGTGCATGGGGGGAAGGCAAGCAGCTACTATGTTCATCCTGACATAGAAGTGGGCAGTGAGGATGGGAAGTTGACTGTGGCCCACCGATTCAATAACCAGCTGCCTCAATTCCCAGTCCAAGTGGCTTTTCACAAGAAATCTTGGCTTTTCTCATGACTGGCTTCTTCTGATCTTGGGACTGTACAATTGAGGCCATTTGGCTGGCTTAACTTAAGTGTATTCAGACATTCCCACAACCAAACAATTTTCCATATAAATAATGTAATCTTTGCTTAGTTGAACAAGTTATTCATAAGTATTTTTATTCTGCAGATTTCATTTTTATCTTAATAAAATATTTTGTCTACGATGAACTTTTATCGTTCAGTCATTTCAGTCATGTCTGATTCTTTGTGACCCCCTTTGGGGTTTTCTTGGCAAAGATACTGGAATAGTTTGCCTTTTTCTTCCCTAGTTCATTTTACAGAGGAGGGAATGGAGGAAGACAGGGCTAAATGACTTGTCCAGGGTCACACTGCTTGGCGGTGTCTGAGGCCACGTTGGAGCTCAGCTCCTCCTGACTCCAGGGTCTGTGCTCTCCCCTCGGCCATCTGATTGGCCCTCGTACCTGAGGTGGAGGCCTAATATGCCCGAGTTCAAGAGTGGTACTGAGCTAGTAACTGCAAGTTACCGAATGCTTCGAAAGAAATAGTGTAATAGAAGGACTGCAGGACAGAGTTAGGGGTGAAGCTTTGGAACACTGCTTCCAAAAGCGAGCTGCCAAAGTCTCTCTGAGGGCTCCTTCTATGAAATGAGGACTGTACTTATTAATGATGCCATACAACTAGCAAGTGTCTGAATCACATTGGAACTTAGGTCTTAGTGCACTTTGTCAATTGTGCCATAGTCCTGTATAGTACCCCCAGGAATGTTAAGAAAAAAATACTTAAAGAATGTTAAGAAAAAAAAACTTAAAGAGCTAAAATTAAGTGCTCTTTTGGAAATATCTAAACATATTTGGCAACATGACTATAAATTAATGAGTCCTCCATAAGACTTATCAGTGACAACAAGAAAAGATCTTTCAAGATGCTCTGGTAGAACCCCCTTATTTTTACAGAGGAGAAAACTGAGATGCTGAATGGTTTTGTGTCATGGACTTCTTTAGATGGTGAAACTTTTGGATCCCTTCCTGGAATGCTATTTTTAAATGTATAAAATAAGATACTTAAGATTAACAAAGAAACAAATTATACTGAAATATACTTATAAATAAATAAATAAATATAAAAGTTCATGGGCCTTAACAGACCCTGGGTTAAATACATACTTTTCTGAAGCCACATTACTTACTTATGGCAAAGGCAACACTGGGATGTGATTCTTTCTTTCTTTTTTAGTAACCTATGGTTTTAGATTTCTTTCTTCTTTTTTTTTTTATTAAAGCTTTTTGTTTTCAAAATATATACATGGATAATTTTTGACATTCACTCCTACAAAACCCTGTGTTTTAATTTTTTCCTTCCCTTCCCCTACTCCCTCCCTGATTTGGTAAGTGATCTAATATATGTTGAATTGGGACGTGATTCTTTCTCCCCAGCTTTTTGCACTGTTTCTGTCTCACTAGTTTATAATCATACTTTATACATTATTCCATTTGGTACTATGAAGAGCAAATTTGATTTTTATTTAACTGACATGAAAAGTAAGATGGGGGAGGTAAGGTAACTTGATAAAAGTCACAAAGATCATGTCAAAGCTGACATTGAACTCCAAAGCCCCCAGACGCCATATAACACTATATGCATAGGAATCTCTATCTTCCTAATCATCCTTTTGACTACTGATAATTTCTCCTTGTCTTTCTTTCCTCTTTCTCTCATTTACTATTTTTTTTGTCTTTGTCTTTCTTTTTTTTTTTAAATTATTTTGAATTTCAACACAAAATATGATGAGAGTTTTCATACATACAGTAAAACAGAACAAGAGAACTATATATGAAATTGTATTGATCATGAAGAGCTTGCTTTTCTCCTTGTGGTTCCTGTTTCCTGGATGCTTTTCTTCTTATGGCCCGGCTTCTTCCTATTCCTGCATTAGGCCTGCATATTTTGGGGGATCCCAAGGGCTGTGGAGCTAGCTACTTGCCAGATAAAGAAATCAAGACTTATCTGTGTTCAAAGAGAGGACTGTGGGGACTGAATGTGGATCACAACATAGTATTTTCACCTTTTTTCTGTTTGCTTGCTTGTTTTTTTTTTTCTTTTTGATCTGATTTTTCTTGTACAACATGATAAATGTGAAAATATATTTAGAAGAATCGAATATGTTCAACCTATATTGGATTGTTTGCTATCTAGGGAAGAGGAGAAGTGAGGAGGGAGGGAGGGAGAAACATTTGGAACACAAGGTTTTGCAGAGATGAATATTGCAAACTATCTTTACATGTATTTAGAAAAATAAAGTTATTATTCTTAAAAAAAAAAAGGAAATCATGGCTCAAAGAAATTACTAGAGCATAAAAATGTCTTCACAGACTTGATTTCATGAGTACAGGATGGAGAAGATTTAGTTAGACAACAACAGTTTCTGTGAAAAATGTTGGAGAGAAGAACAAAAGGTAAAGACTCTCAAGGGAATTAATGAAAAAAAAATGCCAATGAAGGTGGCCTAGCTATGCCAGACCTAAAACTATATTATAAAGCAGTGGTCATCAAAACCATTTGGTAGTGGCTAAGAAATATAATATGCGATCAGTAGAATAGGTTAGGATCATAGGACAAAATACTCAATAACAATAGCAATCTAGTATTTCACAAACCCAAAGACCCAAGCTTTTGGGATAAGAACTCACTATCTGACAAAAATTGCTGAGAAAATTGAAAACTACTATGGCCGAAACTAGGCTCCACACCTAACACCACATACCAAGATAATGTCAAAATGGGTTCATGATTTAGACATAAAGAGTGATATTATAAACAAATAGGATAGTTTACCTCTCAAATCTGTGGAGAAAGGACTGGAACTCATAATTGAACACTAAGATAATTTTGGTTATATTAAGCTAAAAAGTTTTTGTACAAACCAAACTAATGCAGAGAAGATAAGAAGGGAAGCAATAAAAATGGGAAAACATTTTTACATTTAAGGGTTCTGATAAAGGCCTCATTTCTAAAATATATAGAGAACTGACTCAAATTTATAAGAATTCAAGCCATTCTCCATTTGATAAATGGTCAAAGGATATGAACAATTTTCAGATGAAGAAATTAAAACCATTTCTAATCATATGAAAAGATGAAATCGCTATTGAGCAGAGAAATGCAAATTAAGACAACTCTGAGACACTACTACACACCTGTCAGATTGGCTAAAATGACAGGAAATGATAATGACAAATGTTGGAGTGAATGTGGGAAAACTGGGACACTGATACATTGTTGGTGGAATTGAGAATAGATCCAACCATTCTGGAGAGCAATTTGGAACTATGCTCAAAGAGTTATCAAACTGTGCATACCCTTTGACCCAGCAGTGTTTCTACTGGGCTTGTATCCCAAAGAGATCTTAAAGGAGGGAAAGGACCCACATGTGCAAAAATGTTATTGGCAGCCCTTTTTGTAGTGGCTAGAAACTGGAAACTGAGGGGATACCCATCAATTGGAGAATAGCTGAATAAATTATGGTATATGAATGTTATGGAATATTATTGTTCTATAAGAAATGACCAGCAGGACGATTTCAGAGAGGCCTGGAGAGACTTGCATGAACTGATGCTGAGTGAAATGAGCAGAACCAGAAGTACACAGTGTGGAATGCACAACTCGTGGAAATGCCAGAAATCAGACCAGCTGTTCTGGCTCTCACAGAGATGAAAAGTGAGAAAAAGAAAGACAAAAAGACACCAGTGTTTTTCCAAAGTGAAGACTAGTGAAAATGAAGTTGAAGATGATCTTTATTATCTTTAACTCTATTGCTTTCTAACTACAATGCTGCTAAAGGAACACAAATGAAAACAAAGAATAGATAAATCAGTCAGTGTATGAAGGGACTATGTGAAAATTGGGTTCAAGGAGAAATTTGAACATTCTCAGACAAACTGTCTCTCCTCCTATCTGGGCAGGTGGCTTATCACTCCTGGAGATCTGTTCCCATACAGCTCAACATCTCTGCTCCTCCAGCTTCCCAGTGGCCAATTAGCAGACTGAAGTAGGGGTTTGTGCCGGGTCAGAATGACACAAATTACTGCAAACTGAGTGCAGATAAAGCAGGCCAGAATGCTTGGGAATGGCTTGGAAATATAGCAAGCTATACACAGACTAGGCAGGTATGATTACATCACCACAAGGTGTGATTCCTGGGAGGTCACACATGACAACAACAAGATTGTATGATGATCAGTTCTGATGGACGTGACTCTTTCCAACAATGAAATGATTCAGGCCAGTTCCAGTGATCTTGTGGTGGAGAGAGTCTCTCCATCTGGCGCATCATGAGGGTGGACCACAACATAACATTCTTACTCTTTTTGTTGTTGTTAGTTTGCATTTAGTTTTCTTACTCATTTACTTTCCTTTTTGATCTGATTTTTCTTGTGCAACAAGAGAATTGTATAAATATGCTTACATATATTGGATTTAACATATATTTTAACATGCATAACATATTGGATTGCTTGCTATCTAGGCGAAGGGAAAGAAGGTGAAAATCTGAAACACAAGGCTACGCAAGAATCAATGTTGACAAATTATCCGTGAATATGTTTTGAAAATAAAAAAAACTTAAAAAAAAAAAAGAAAAAGAAAAATATCAGCAAGATTATGTAGATGATCATTTAAATCAGCACATGTCAGTATCCTGACATCCAAAAAAGCTAATTGTGATTCTAGGCTGCTTGAAGAAATATAGTCAGGGTTTGATTCCTGCATAGCAGTGCTTACCTGTAATCCCTTTTACCTGGGGTTCTATGGGGCAGAGGTGTGTGTGTGTGTTGGGGGGAGAGGGAGGTAAAGTTCATAGATTGCTTGAGTTCAGGAGGGCTAAACTATAGTAAGCTAAACTAATCTATAGTTCCATCTTAGTCTGGTACTAATATAGTAAGACTGGTGATGATGAGGGTGACTAAAACGGGTCTTGGGGCTATCCTACTTAAGGAGGAGCTAACCCACTGAATTTGAGGGAAAAGTAGGATAAAGTTTCTTTGCTGATTATGAGTGGAACTGGACCAGTTAGTTGCCACTGTACTTCAAGCCTGGGTAAAATAGGGAGCCCCAGGATATGAGGGAGAGGAAGAAAAAGAGAGGGGTAGAGATAGAAAAAGGAAAAGAAGGAGTGAGTGGATATTGGGAGAGAAGAATATCTAATACTACTGTACTTAGTCTTGGTCACTTCCAAAGACTTAACTAAGAATTTTAACACTCAGGATAAAGTTGGAAAGAGGCAGGGGGAATGAAGGAATGAATGAAAAAGTATTTACAAAGCACCTACTTTGTGCTTGCCATTGTAGGAAATGGGGATAGAAACAGAAAAATGAGGAAGTCTCTCCTCTCAACTAACTCAAGTGGGGGGTGGGTGGGATGAAGGGGGTGGGGGACAGTAGGACACAACACATTCTAGGGAAATGTTGGTCAAAAAAATAACTTTGGTCTAGTCTAGAAAGTCAAAGGCATCGGGAGGGGAGCCATACTGCCATCAATTCTCACACCTTTTCCAGTAATGATAGTATTAATTTGATTACACTGTTCCCAGAATAAGAGGAGGAAAATGGTTGGGGAGGCAAAGAGAAGTAAGGAAGACACATAGAACAGAGCAAATGGTAAAATATTTAAGTAGGTCCCAGTTGCTTGATGGGAAAGTAATCAGGTCAGGTATCCCCTGGAAGGAGGTTGAAGAAGAAGAAAGGTCTCTCCAGGTCCTGAGTAATTCCCAAGTTTACCCTTGTTTGATGAAGTCCCCCTGGGGACTTTCCTAGAGAAGGGAGATCAGGAAAGGCAGCATAGTATGTACAGTCCATGCACAGGAGTGCTGATGGGGCAGTGTCCTCAGAGGGCCAGTAAGCAAGGAGTGCTGAAAAAAGAGGAACTTGCTCAATATGGGAAGTTGTCTGGCCCCCTCTGCCCAGCCACATGTTCTGGATCAAGCCTAACCTAGATGGGTACTAAGACTGAGGCTCAATGAAAACACGATGAGGAATTTCTGGACCATAAAATGCAATAAAAACCAATTCATTTAAGAGATTAAAAGAACATCTGGAATACTGTGTTAAATTCTAGATACTTTATCTTAAGAAGTACATTCTAGAACAGAGTGACCAAGATTTTTGAGAAATCTGGAGATCATGCCCTATAAATGACAAATTGAAAACTGAAGAAAATAAAAAAGAAAACTCAAAAAAAATAAACACCGTATGGCATGATCAAGAACTGGCCTTGGTAGAGGGACTTCATTTTCTTTCTTTTTTTTTTTTTTAAACAGGTTTTCTATACTTGATAGAACAAGGGAATATTGGACATTTTATAACTAGATTACTTAAAACATTTGAGAAAGTTATAAGGAAACTAGGTTTAGAATTGGGAGGAACCTCTTAGAATTGTTTAGTCCAACTCCCTCTTTTTACGGATGAGGAAATTTAGGGCCAGGGAGTTATAGAGTAAGGACAGAAGCAGGATATGTATTATGCTCTCACTCATGTTCATACAATTCTTACGGATAAGAGATGGCATCTAGCATAGATAAGAGTACAACATAAAACAGAACTGTTTGAATCATCATATTTCTTCATGGATCCACGTGAATTCTACAGAAGTCTCTGAGAGAGTGCCTCAGGGACCTCTCATTAGTTCTGTAGTGTAATTTGTTCAGCCATTCCCCAACTGACATATTGACATATACCATCTCAGTTTCCATTTCTTTGCCACAATAAAAAGAACTGCTTGTTATAAATATCTTTGTACATATGGGTCCCTTTTTTTTCCCCTTTCCTTTTATCTCTTTAGGATATAGAGTTCATAGTGGTTTTGCTGGGTCAAATGATATAGATTAATATAATTTTTAGCTTAACACATTTTTTTCACTTTGATTTATTTATTTAAAACTTAAATATAACCTCGAAAAAAAAATGTTGCCAGATGCACAGCAGAACATAGGAGGATTCAAAATTGAAAGCAATGAATTTCCATTTGAAGAAAGCCTATATAATAAACACTACATGTGTTCAGAGCTGTCCATCTTTTCTTTGCTTCCTTGTAGGTTTTCTCTTGTTCTCTGCTGTACACTTTTTATTTTATTCTTGTTTCCTCTTTACCCTCCTCCCCCAAGGTGGCTACAATTAACCAGAGATAGACACACACACACACATACAGATACATACACCTATACATGACACACATACATAACTGTGAGGGACAGCAACCCTTATGTAAATTAAAATCAGAGACTCTCAAGGTAAAAAGCAAAAAAAAGAATTTGATTCCATCTCTTGAGAAAGGGCAACTCCCAACAGACAAGAGTAGAGGAGTGCAAAGTGCAAACTGGAAAACACAGGATTATATAGGTCCTAACCAAAGCCCCTACTCTGCCCTTTGCCCTTTTCTCTCATTGGCTGTTGAGTTCTAATTTAGCCAGAGACTAAATACATGCCCCAGAAACAAAGAATTCTAATTAGCAGCACACTCTTTACTATATTAGGGTATTAATGCTAATGAAAAGGTGTCTGTAGTGGGGACAGGAGGGAAATGTTTGTTTAAGATAATCACATACCTGCAGCTTTCACCTGTAGCTCAACTTGTTATTGCAAAGTCTCAGGTCACAATTAGGGCATAGTTGAAGGTCACATTCTCAGGAAAGGTCTTCACTCGTTTATCCTATTCAGATCCATAATTACACTCTCTATATATACATATATGCATTTATATATATCTATGTAAGATCATCTATGCCTGTTTGTCCTTTGCTTCTCTTGATGTGGATAACATTCTTTTATAAGTCCTTATTTTTCTAAATCTACCAATTCATTATTTTGTACACCAAGCAATATTCCAACCTTATACTATCTAGTTACTTTGAATAGTCTTAAAACAATATTTGATTAATATGGCTGACATATAGTGTAGTTTCCTTATTTTTCTCTTTATATTTATTTTAGCTTTACCTTTATCTGAAATCATAATTTGTACCTAATTTTTTTTTTAAGATTTATTATCTTTTTTTGTTTTGTTTTTGTTTTTTTGCTAAGGCAATTGGGGTTAAGTGACTTGCCAGGGTCACACAGCTAGGAAGTGTCTGAGACCAGATTTGAACCCAGGTCCTCCTGACTTCAGGGCTGGTGCTCTATCCACTGTGCCACCTAGCTGCCCCATTTGTACCTAATTTTTAACCTAATAAATTCTACTCATCTTTATTATTATAGTTGTTTGTATCTCTCGGTTCCTATCTCTCCTGACTCATCTGCTTTATTTCCACCTGCTACCTTGCCCTTTCATTATTTACCTACCCCACCTCCAAGTACCCCCTCCCCCATCTTCTCTCTCTACCCTAATCCCATTCCTGTAAATAAAAACACCTTTCTATACCCTTCTCCTTTATCCTCTTTTCTCATTTTATTTCTTTATGAATTTAGAAAACTTGTATTCCTTTACAAATGCATGCTATGCTCTCTTTATCTTTAATCTAATGTAACTGTTTGCCTCTAAAAATTCCTCCCTTTTCCCTTCCTATCTTCTCACCTTCTTATTTGTTTCTGAATTTAGAATACTTTTATACCCTTCTAAATATGTATGTGTATTGTTCCCTCTTTAAACCATGCCAGATGAAAATAGAGTTCTAGTACTACCAGCCCTCTTTACCCTTCTATTTCTTGTGTTTCCCACATGATTTTGCTTTTTAGAATCACATCATACTCTGCTCTAATTTCAATCTTTCTTTCAAACTGCTTGATTACTAATGATGATCTTAAACATATGGTTTGCATTTCCATGTATAAAACACTTTGTCCTTATTGAGTTCTTAATGATAAGCCTTTGATATTCACTTTATATGTCTCTTGTATCTTATATGTTAAATTTTCTATGAAGTTTATGTCTTTTTGTAACAAAATCCTGAAAGTCTCATAATTTATTGAATATCCTTTTTTTTTGCTGTTGTTTAGGATTATGCTTGACTTTGCTGGGTATATTTTTGGTTGCAACCCCAATTCTTTTGCTCTTCAACATATAGTGTTCTAAGACTTGAGGTCTTTTAATGTATGTGCTACTAGACCTTGTGTCATCATAACTGTGGCTCTACCATATTTGAATTTTTTTTTTCTTGTTAGAATATTTTCTCCTGGATCTGGGAGTTCCAGAATTTGGCTATGATGTTCCTGTAAGTTTTTCTCACAGGATTTCTTTCAGGTACTGGTTGGTGAATTTTTTTTTTTTAATTACTACTTTTCCTTGTTCCAACGTATCAGGACAATTTTCTTAAATTATTTCTTGTATTATTATTGTGTCAAGATTCTTTTTCTGACCATAGTTTTCAGGCAGTCCTATTATTCTTATGTTTTCTCTTCTTGATATGTTCTCCAGATAAGTTATTTTTCTTATGAGATATTTCACATACTCTTCTATTTTTTCATTCTTTATATTTTGTTTTATTATTTCTTGGTCTCATAATTTTTCTGGCTTTCCTTGCTCAGTTCAAGCTTTCAAAGAGTCTTTTCTTCCTCAAGATTTGGCATGCCCTTTTCTAGTCGGTTGACTTTCTTTTTTATAATCTTTCTGTTTTTTTCTTGGACTTTTTTTAAAAAAATCTTTCTTCAATATCTTTCATTTGATTTTTTTTTTTTTTTTTTTTTTTTGCTTTTTTTGCTGAGGCAATTGGGTCCAGGGTCACACAGCTAGGAAGTGTCTGAGACCACATTTGAACTCAGGTCCTCCTGACTTCAGGGCTGGTACTCTAACCACTGTGCCACTTAACTGCCCCCTCTTTCATTTGATTTTAAAAAGCTTTTTTGAGTTCTTCTATGGATTTTTTGGAGGCAGGTGACCATTTGATGTTACTCTTTGAGGTCGGAGAGAATTTTTTTACTTCACAATTGTCCTCTGAAGACAAACCCCAGGCTTCTCTATTTCCATAGTAGCTTTCTATGGATGGGTTCTTTCTCCTTTGAAGACACTTTTTAAAAAAAAAAAAAAAAGAACTAATTAGTGTAATCACATCTCGTCCTAGAGTGTAGGGGATGGTGCCCCTGGCCTCAGGCCCCTCAGTTTTCCCTCTCTTTGTCCTGGAAATGAAATCTAGAAGTGGCATCCTTTCCCCACTTCTTTTGCAACCCTCAGGCAGGTGTTGGTTCCTTTGCTTTCTTCCAGCTGGGCCTGGCATCCCTTGGCAGAGGTTCCCAATCTTCCCTGACTCGGAGGCCTGACTTCCCACTCTGTCCAAGAGGTGAAAATTCCTGTGGCTCAGGTCAGGGCTACTTCCCAACTAAGGTAGCTCCTGGGCTCTCAGCTTGCTGTTTCTATGGCACTAGCCTTGAGGTGTTTACACTGCATGAGATGCCTGGTATCTTTCTTCAAATCTTTTCTGGTTGCCCCTGGGGATCACTGTTGCACCCCAACTCATTTGTTTTACTGCTCTACATTCACCTGAAGGCACTATTTGGTCTTCTTTGCCTGGAAGATCTGGAGAGCTTAGAATTTTGTGGCCTACTCTGCTATCTTCCCAAAATCCTCTCTCAGTTACTTAGTTTTTTGGAAGTGTTTTGCCATTTCTTTCTCCAGCTCCTTTTACAGATGAAGAGCAAAGGCAAATACAGTAAAGTGACTTGGCCAGGGTCATACAGATTGTAAATATCTGAGGATGAATTTGAACTCAACTAGATAAGTGTTCCTGATTTCAGGTCCAGTACTCTACCCTTTGTGCCTTTTCTTAGAAAATAGAACACATAATTTTAAAAATGCTTTACCCGCTAAGTAAGGTTTAATGATAAGTAGAGAAGGAAGAGTTAATAGGAAATCAGTCTAAACCTTCTACAAAATTAGGATTTTGAACACAAAATTTATTTTGTACTGAATCTCTTTGACAATATGGCAAACCTTTGGAGGATCTCTTTTTTAGAATAATTTTTTCAAAATGTATGGAACAAGGCATATAAGTTTACAAAGGAAACCAATCATTTAAATAGTTAGCAAAATATTTTAAAAAATGATTTCACATACCCCAGCTTGAAAACTTCTGTATCCTTCAAATCTCTAAAAACAACTCTCTTCTGTTCTGTTTTCTCATATAAAGACATATACAAGACAATTTTGAAGCCCTCATGATGAAAAATGCTATTTACCTCCACAGAGAGAATGGATGAACTCAATGAGTATAGATGGAAGTATAATTTTTTAAACTTTATTTTTCTTGCTTTGTGATTTTTTTTTCAATTCTAATATGGAAATGTTTTTCATGATTTCAACACACATAATTACTATCATATTGTTTGCCTTCTCAATGGGTAAGAAGACTGGGTGGAAGGAAGAGAATTCAGAACTCAAAATATTAAAAGAAAGAATGCTAAAATAAGCTAATAAATTTCTTTTAAAAATAAATAAAATATAATAGAATATTAAAAATAAAAATAAAGTTCACTCAACTCTCACCATGTTAGTAGACTTCTCTTTAATTTGTAACCAACTTGTGTCCCTTAAAAATAAATCAGTTGGACAATGTAGTCCTTTGTTTTGATTAACAAGGGTCTTGTCTTCATTTGTAATTGGATGCAAGGAGAGAAAATAAAATGATTGTAAAAAATAAAACCTGAGCCAATCCAATTGAAGTAGATTACTTACTGGTTGAAGGCAGAGACTGCCTCTTCAGTTTTCTATATTCCATGGGCCAACAGCAGACAGAGTGTCTTTTCTCCATCAACATCTAAATGAACATGTATTAGATGACATTTAGTTCAATATTTCAAGCTGTTCTATTTCCCTCAGAGCATTACATTGGGGTTCTAGCTTCCTGTATACATATTTGTTCCCAGAGTTTAAATAAAATTGTTGAAGTCAAAGTAGGAGTAAGGGTGACTAGGGGATAATTGTCTGGGCCATAGCACAGCTGCTTCAAGAAGCAGTTTTGTAGATTGAATTTGGCTCTCTTTCACTGGAGGCAGAAGTATGTCTAGAGGTCACTTTCGATGCAGGCAGAATTGTATTCCTGCCCTACCTAGTTTTCACTCTGATTTATTTTCCTGTTCTTCGGGCACACTTACCCTAGCCCAGGGCTAGGTCTCTGAGAGGACAGCCAGTTCCCCCAATCCTATTCATCAGACTTGTATTCTTGGCTCAGTAACTTGGCCCTGTAGACACTCTTGAGAAAAAGATTCATGTGTTGTGTCTAATATAGGAATTCTTAACATTATAATGTCATCAATCCCTTTAGCAGTCTGGTATAAAACCTATGGAGTCCTTTTCAGAATGTTTTTTAAATGCAGAAAATAAAACACATAGGATTACAAGAAAAAAGCAAATATCAAAATAAAAAAAAATTCATGGAAGAATTTGTTTGGGGGACCTACGTCATCAGACTTTATCAGTGGATATAATTCTAAATTTAGCCTCTGGCATGGAATTAACTTTGTGACCCTGGACAAGTCACTTAACCTGTCTGCTTCAGTTTCCTCTCCCCATTTATAAATTAGGGATAATAATGAGATTAAGAAGTCTAGTATGCACAGTCATCTGTAAAGAATCCATGGATTCAAAAGGCTAGCAGAACCATTTAATCAGGGGAATCATCATTTAATAAAGGTAATAGAATGCCATAAACCAGGAAGAACTCATGATTAACAAGGGGGGGGGGCATGCAATTAGGTAAGACTGCGTTTCTAAGAACTTTGGAGGACAGGGCCTTATAGAGTAATTATGGAGTCAAGATCAAGTAGGGCCTACTCCAACAAAGGCCCATTTAAGGTCAAAATAATCCTGTAGATGGCTCTCCATGTTTCCCTCAGAAAGCAATGATCTGGGGAAATGACATCTGTAGTTTGGCCTCCAGATTAAATGCCCATTTAGGGGCAAGATAATCTAGCCTGTACTGCTCCCCTAAAGCCCATCTAGATACTGGGCTGCTAGCAGGGATAAAGCCTTTTGCTGAAGTCTCATTCACCCCATCAATAGCTTCTATCTCCCTAAATCAAATGAGGTAATGAATATGAAGTGCTCAGGGCCTAGTAAGTGATATATAAATATTAGCTGTGTAGCTAGGTATACCAGCTCTCAAGTAAACTCAGAAGTAGACTCTTAAATTGAAGGGATTGAGGAGTAATGGTGGTGGCCATAAATATAGATTAAGCAGCTCAGGCAGACATTATGCTTAAAAAGTCTCTTGTACTCATTCCAGTAATGGCAAATTAATTAATGTTAAGAAGTTCCTCTCTGAAAATACAAACTCCCCTGGGAGGGTAAAGCCTATCAGTCACCAGGTGGGAATTACTTTGATCACATAATCAGCTTGTTATCTTCCTAAGATCTGTAAAAAATTAAGGAAAGAGGAGTTTCAGTTGGGAGATTGTTAATTTTAGATCAAGAGGCACTTGGGAAGACAGGCCTGAATGCAAGGGGTACAGTGGAGAGGGAGCAGACAAACAGCAGGGAGGGGGAGGGACTACTTGTAATTTTGCCCAGGGCCTTGACACAATAACTAAAAATCAATCATTTTTGTCTTTGGGTTTCTCTCTTCCAGGTTAACAGGGAAGTACAAGGAGTTCCTAGGTGACAACTGCTGGAAAGGTAGAAAAGGGCTGTGTGGAGGTCATTGTGAGTACTCAGATGTCTGTCTCTTCCCTTTCTGGTTTTGAGTAAGTAGGTAGGGTTGACAGAGAGAGCCAGAAGTATGCCTCATGGTGCTTCTCCTCTCATTCCCCCTCCATACCTCCTGTCTTTCTCCTTATAACTAACAACCTCTTAGGGTTTATGAACTTAGCCTACCAGCTAAGGGCATACTACTATGTCATGGGGTCTCCTGGTTAATTATAAGTTCTACCAGGGAACTTGTCTTTTGAATCATTAATAGTCAAAACCTCTTTCTTTGCTAATTATATGCTCTTCCAACTATTTCATATTTGCCATTCCTGGTGTCGATTATACCTCTTTCTTTTGTCTGTAATCTCTTCTCCTAAATACATCTACCTTTTGCAAAAGAGAATGGCCATTGTGAATTCTTCACATGACCAAACCCCAACATTTGGTGTCTGAACCTCAATCTCATCATCTGGTATTAAATCCCAAACGCATCATTTGGAACTAGAAATTGCTACACTCAACACGTCATTTGGTGCTGAAATTGCTCTCCTAAATCACTTCATTTAATGTGCTTGAAGCCTCTTTTGTGACAATTGTGAGGCTCAAGGGCAAGGGTCCCTCTAGCTTGGCAGGTTCTCCAAAATCACTGGAATAGACCCAGATCTTTAGATGGACCCTCAAAGGGCCTAGATTCTAGGAATTTGCCATTCTATGAGTGTCCCGGAAACAAGAATTTCACAAACTTGGGATCAGGAACTTATCTAATGTATCTGACCTCCCTGACCTCTAGGAGGCCATTCTACCTAACTATTCCAGAGTAAAAAGCAAGATATGGATTTGCCGGTGATTACTCTTTTGGAAAAAAGCTTAGCTGTAAGAGAAATAAAAAAGATTTCATCTTCTCCATTAGTTTTATCTTGCTATTCTTCTGTTCCATAACTAAAAGCTTGACCCCAGCCTATTAGTCTTTCTACTCCCATTCATAATTGGTTTGGTCCAGCCAAAATGGCCTTCTTCCTTTCTTCACACATGACTCTCCTATCGAAGCTTCTTTATGTAGGCTGGCCCCCTGACTAGCACAATGCATTGCCCCCGTTAGGTATATAACAAGCCTTTGGTTAGTTGCACCCTTACAGTTTCTGTCTTCTCAGGCCCCTGTAGACACCAGATCCCATGGTTCTCTTAGAACAGTTTCTCAACCCTCACCTGGCTAGGTTTCTCTTTAACAACAGAACAAGGAAGCTCTTGGCCCTTCCCCTGGCACTTAGGAAAAAGGGAGGGATTCCAGGAGTAGGTTGAAAAGTTCTCTAGGGTTTAGACAAACAGAGGGGAACATAAGGAAGGATGGAATTAAACCATCACAAAGACTTTCCCTCTATATGTGTTGGGCCTCTGTGTTTAGCTAAGGGCTATTTTTTGTTTGTTTTGCTTTTTAAAATGTTTCTCTTGATAATTTGGCCTTTACAATGAAATTTGGCAGTGAAGCAAATCTTTAAAGGGCAACAATGGGCCTCCTATTTGCATCTTTTTGGAAACATGTTTGGAGTTAAGTGTCTAAGTAGAAATAGTAGATTGACTCTTCAGTTTACTACCTTCCAAGGATTCTAACTTACAATTAAATAAGATCTCTGAGGATATATTTTCAGCTTTCTCCCTCATCTATTAAAGTTACCTGAGGGTTATAGAATAAATACTATGTAAAAAAGATGTAAGTCCAGTGGGTATAAAGACAAAACTCTGAAAGTACTAGATTCATAATGAGGAGCTGGTGCTACCCTACTTCCAGGCTTCCTTTTCTTCCCTCACATTCCTCTTCTGCTTGTGACTTGAAGGGGAAATAATAGGTCCCAAGGTCCTGTTTTAGGCTAGTCATGGTTGGCTATGTCATTTGGCAGAGAGTGGCCTGATAGGAAGTTCTAGAAGATGGGTTGAATCTAGGGCAGCACTGGGGTTTGGGTCTAAAGCAATTCCAGTATTTTATTCTGATCTAGGATATTGAATAAAACTATTTCCTATAAGTCAAGAAGAGGTGAGAAGGTTCTAGTCTTTTCACGTTGGTTTTCACTTGGAACCTCTGGAACATACCCAAATCTCTAGGGTGATCCTGAAACAGACCTGGATCCTGGAGAGATCTGATGAATCCATATACAGGCACTCTGCAAACCTAATAATGTGTAATAATCTTGCTAGACACTGATATGAGGTAAAAATAGAGAACTGACCTGATATCTGGGGTTGGGGAATAAGCCATAACTGGCAACAATCCAGATCATATTTCACTGATCTGACATTCAGGACCTTTAAATTATATAGTGTAATTACACTATTTGTTGACATGAAAAATAAGGCATAATATTTAAAATTTCATTCCTAGAAACCAGTAGAAATTTTATCCACAATAGGAGATTCATATATATTTATCCTCATCAGGGCTACATTAAGCTTACATAAATTAAGTACTCTATCAGAAATTCAAAAGAATTTGTAGATTTTTTGATGCTAAGTAAACTTGTCAGTTTTATATAGGGCAAAAAGAAAATTAAATTGGGAGTATAGCATTGGAAAAAATCTTATAAAAAGATGTTTTTGAAGACACGTTTTGAAGATCATCAACTAAGAAAAATGAAATTATTGCTCTAATGAATTAGCAAAGTGATACCATTGTTATGACCTATAGTAATGAGTTGTAATTTATTTGTAAACATCTAGTATTACTTTTAATATGGTTCTTTTTCAGCTATCTCCAGTTCTGTGACACTGTAAAGGTAGGCTATCTATTTAAAGCCTACTTGTCTACAGAGGCAGAGGACTATGGTTGTAAAATACAGCTTATATCATCAGGTTAATTTTGATGATTTTTTTTTTCTGTAATGATTTGTAATAAGAGATGGGAAAAGGGGAGGGAATGATATATTTGGAAATGTAGATGATGTTGAAAACAATAAATATATATATATATATATATTAAAAATCAATAAATATATATATTTTAAAATCTACTACTAAGTGAATCTTTAGCAATGTTTCTTTTATTAAACTGAACCCTATTACCATAAATTCAAAACAAAAATTTAATGAAACAGAAATAACATCTCATTATATGAAATTAAATCATGTATTACTCTTGGAATGCAATCCCAAATGGTTACTGTCCATCCTTTCACATGTGTCTCCAGAGGAATACAAGTCTCATTCCCAATTAACAAGATATGCTACACACAAATAATGTTTAAGGCAGTCGATGTTAAATACCAAATGAATGCTACTGATAATAACTGCTTGTGCAATTTGGAGGAATATGGCTCAGGGTCGGTTAGGGAATGTTTAAGGAAGGCAGAAATTGAGCTGAGCTATGACAAGTGGATAGAATTTAGATACTTGTTTAGAGTTTTTGGAAAATGACAACATTTTAGTAGTTTTGAGTGAAATGGCCTCTATATTTAAAAAGTAATGTGGTATTTTTGCTGAGAGAACTATTTTGTTGTTCCCTAGTTCTAAAAGTCTGGGTCTATCCCTTGCTACCATTAATCCCTTAGTTATCCTTAAAACTATCTGTTCTAATTTTACTTCTCTCTCTTGGATAGTAATGCAGTTGGTGCTGTGGTTAGCTTTGTCTGGAAAAACTCTATATAGTAATTACATTTCATTACTCCTGTGGATCTATTTTCTCTCTACTTTGACTGATACAATAGGCGGTAATATGGAGCCTTGCTACCCATATTCTTATTCCTTTATATTTCTATCTATAATAACAATTGTTGTTGAGCGAGTGAATAAAAGAACTATCCTGGCATATGCTGTCTAAAATAAATTTTTTAGGCTACAAAGTATTCAAGGGAGGTAAAGGAAAAACAAAGATTAGAATATGATTACCTCAAGGTTTATGGTTTGGAATTTTTTTGTTTTGTTTGTTTTGTTTTTTAATATATTTTTCCAATTACATGTAAAAACATTTTTAAACACTGATTTAAAATATTTTTGAGTTCCAAATTCCCTTCCTCCTTTTCATCCTAAGAGAGCTCAGCAATTGGATATAGGTTATACTTGTGCACTCATACAAAACATACTTCCATATTATGTTGTGAGAGAAAACACAAATTTAAAAACCCCATTTAAAAATATGCTTCCATCTACATTCAGACTATCAATTATTTCTCTGTACCATACTTTCAAATTGTATACTATCATATTCTTTGTAAGTAAATTTTTAATGGAATTTTTAATCAATAGAAAAGGTTAAGATAACTGTCCTTAATTATTCTGATTAAAGAAATAGACTCATCCTTCTATCTATTTTTTCTTTTTCTTTTTTCCCTCTCCTTTCCTTCCTGCTACTCCGTTTTAGTTATTTGCTTATTAGTATCTTTCCCAGGCTAGAATGAGAAGAGATTCAAAACAAAACATAAACTAGTCAAACTTGCAGTTTAGTAACAATTATGGAGTGTGAAAAACGTTTCTTTAAGTTAAAATGTAGTTTGAGGCTAAAATACATTGCAATTTTTTGCCTTGGATTTAAAACTGGCAGGAACCTCAGACATCATTTACTGCAACCTATACTTTTTCTAATAGAACAAATCAAGACCTAGGAAATTAAGTTGCTTTGCCTCAGATCAAAGGGTCAGAGTACAAAAGTGAACCTAGGTTCTCTGACTCCAAATGGACCATTCTTTCCAATGAAGGCCCAAATTTGTAATAGAGATACAGGAACTCAAGACTATCTACAGGACATTAAAATTCAAAATGAAAATTGTATTTGAGTATCTCGTACCACATATACTAAGTTTCAAATAAAACAATTTTCAGATCAACTGGATTTGGCCTGTGTTGAGCAATCTTTGCCTAAAACAAAAGCTATCTGCTCCAAAGTGAAGAATTTGCTTCAGTAACAAAGATAAAAGCTACTAGCATATAAAATATATACAAACTTTAGGTGGTCAGTATATTTCATAATTACAAGGGAGTATTCTGAAGAGGAAGAATCAGAAAATCTTTTAGGAACCCCAAAAATTATCTTAAGTGCCTTAATTTAAAGATTAAAAAACAGTTGAAGAGTCAAAACCTTGCCCAAAATTCAGATTCAGAATTAGAATATAGATTGGGAGATTAGCAGGGTAGGCAGGAAAAAACTCTTAGTTCTGGGGCCAGAAGAGGGGTTCAGACCAAGCTTCTGATAGTTACTTTGTGGCCTTGAGTAAATTAATCTGAGGATCAGTTTCTTTCTGTGAATTAAGGATGTCACTAGAGGGTCTCTGAAGTCCCTTTCAATTTCAATGACTAAGGATTAGAGGTTTATGTCACACAGACAGAGAGAGGCAAGAGACAGAAACAGCTACAGAAAGAGAGAGAGGAGAGAAAGAAAGAGGAACAGAAGAGAGGAAGGAAAGAGAGACACAGGGAGGGGAGGGAGAAAAGAGGGGAAAAGGGAGGAAGAGAAAGTAGGAGAGAGAGGGAGACAGGCTTTCCTGATTCCAATCGTCTTACATATGTAATAAGGCAATGGTCAATGAGAGCCTAGTATTTGAAGCAATCTCAATCTGCTAATCCTAGTGTCATCCCAGGTAGAAGCAGAGAAAGCATGCTTTTAGAAATGCGCTAACAGGAATAGAGAGGGACCCTGCTGGCCAATTGGGAGCAGGTGTAAGCATCCCGTGATTTCCTGAACCTCTTGTTCCGAATCTCAGACCAATCCTCTGTGGAGGTGCCCCTCCCCTCATTAGTCGGCTCCATGATACTCATGATAACCCTAAATGCGGCTTCTGGGGCAAAAAGAGCATATATGTGTACAAAGTGGAATACAAAAAAGGATTGTACGTGAAACAATATCTATTCCATAAAAATTGAATTTTTTTTTTTTTTTTTTTTTGCTTTTTGCTGAGGCAATTGAGGTTAAGTGACTTGCCCAGGGTCACACAGCTAGGGAGGATTAAGTGTCTGAGACCAGATTTAAACTCAGGTCCTCCTGATTTAAGGGCTGGTGCTCCATCCACTGCCACCTAGCTGCTCCTCTTTCTTTTTTTTTGATAATTGAATTTTTTAAAGTATAAAATATATTGCACACTACTTCCAAAACTGTCCCAATATGGACTAACTAATGAATTTGATTGCTTTCTGTGCATTTTGCAATTAATGGTGTTAGAAATAACACTTGACACTGAAAATCAGATGTGGAGGGAAACTTATTAAAGAATTTTAAGGAATTGTCTTGATGTTTCTGGCAAGCCCCGTGGGAGTACCTTTATACCTGCTGGAGTGGTGCAGCCCCTCCCCTCAGAGAACGGATTGGTCTGTTTCATCTGGGTTACACTCTCTCTGATACGCCCACATACATCCCATATTCAAAAATGGCAGAAAACTTCTTATACAGGTGTTTTGTTTAATATTCAATTAGCCTATAATAATAGCAGGGCAATAGCAATTTAGTCAAGTCAGGTAGTTGACCCCAATTAGTTTGGGCTGCAAACGCTCTTATCTTAAGTTTGTGGTTTCTCCAAACCACAAGGCTCTTTCTGATTGGCTGAATCCACCTGTGCCTTCCTAGCCCCCCCCCCCCATTCCTTGTTTGCTCAAGGCTCCTATTGATCACTTAATTGTTTTGTGAATCTTAACCTTTCTTAACCTCTCATATTCTGAAAACCTCTAGAGCAGTGGTACCCACTATCCCACACTACCTCAAAGCTTGCCACACTGCAGAAACCCAACTTTTCAGTATTTCTCACAATGGGTACCCCATTGTATTCTGGTTCTTTTTTTTTTTATCTTTTAAACCCCCAGTTAAGGATCAAGAAGTTTATTTTGCTTGTGACTATTCTCTCTTTGGTATTATTCTCTCTCTCAGTCTCTCTTCCCATTTCCACTTGTTTCTTGATAGAATTTAATATATTTCTACACAGGTCACTGTGCATATCTTCTCAAACCTTCTTTTTTTGGTTAAGAGTATTGGTGAGCTTTACCCAAGAAATGAAATCTTTGAACACCAACCAGAACAGGGCAAACAGAAATCTGTATGAGATAGCAATGAACCTGAGAACAAAATCAAAATATTGAAAAAGATTAAAGAAGATGTAAGATAAATAATATATAAAAATCCAACTCACCTGAAAAACATCAAAGATAATATAATTACTGCTAGATTGCTAAAAACCACAAAAAAGAATGTGTGAGCAGTATACTTCAAGAAATCATAAAGAAAACCACTCATCTATTAGAACCAAAGGGCAAATTTAAGATAAAAGAATCTACTGATCATCTCTTGAAAAAATAAATATTCTAAGAATGTCACAGTGAAAATGTACAATTTTCACATTTAAAAAAAAATGATGCAAATAACCAGAAAGGAGTTCAAGTACCAAGTACTCAAGTCAAGATGACTAAGAGATGAGATCTGGCAGGTGTGTTATAAATGAAAGAAGAGTTTAGAATACTGTATTTTTTTTTTTATTAAAGCTCTTTATTTTCAAAACATATGCATGGATAATTTTCAACATTCAACCTTGCAAAATCTTGTGTTCCAAATTTTTTCCCTTCCTTCCACTCATCTCCTCTCCTAGATGGCAAGTAATCCAATATATGTTCAATGTGTGCAATTCTTCTATGCATATTTTCATAATTATGCTGCACAAGAAAAATCAGATCAAAAAGGAAAAAAATTAAAGAAAACAAAATGCAAGTAAACAATAACAAAAAGAGTGAAAATACTATGTTGTGATCCACACTCAGTTCCCACAGTTCTCTCTCTCGGTACATATGGCTCTCTTCATCACAAGATCGTTGGAATTGGCCTGATTCATCTCATTATTGAAAAGTGTCAGGACCATCAGAATTGATCATTGTATAATCTTCCTGTTGCCCTGCACAATGATCTTTTGATTCTGCTCACTTCACTTAGCATCACTTCATGTAAGTCTCTCCAGGCCTCTCTGAAATCATCTTCCTGATCATTTCTTATAGAACAATAATATTTCATAACTAGAATATAATATTCTAAAGGAGAAAGATAGGACCTCATAACCAAAAGCAACTTGCCCTGTAAGTTAAATGCATTTCATTTAACTTTAAGGGGGATAATGACCTTGAATGCAAAGGAAAATTTCCAAGAATTTCTTTTTTTTTTATTTTTATTTTTATTTATTTTTATTTTATTTTATTTGCATAACATATGTGTGGGTAATTCTTCAACAATAACCCTTACATAGCTTTCCGTTACAAATTTTTTCCCCCCAACTTCCCCACCCCTTCCCTAGATGGCAGGATATCCACTACATGTTAATTATGTTAAAATATTGGCAAATCGAATATATGTATACATATTTCCAAACTTATCATTGTTGTGCAAGAAAAATCTTATCTACACAAAAGACATATCAGATAAAGGAAACACAATGTAAGCAAACATCAATCAAGGAGTATGAGAATGTTATGTTGTGGTCCACATTTCGCATCACTCTCTCTGGGTGTATATGGCTTTCTTCAGTGAACAATTGGAGGTGGTTTGAAACATATCATTGTTGAAGAGAGCCATGTCCATCAGAATTAATTGTCATATAGTACTGTTGTTGCCGTGTATAATGATCTCCTGGTTCTGCTCATTTCACTCAGTATCAGTTCATGTAAGTCTCTCCAGGCCTCTCTGAAATCATCTTGCTGGTCATTTCTTACAGAACAATAATATTCCATAATATTCATATACCATAATTTATTCAGCCATTCTCCAATTGAAGGGCATCTATTCAATTTCCAGTTTCTAGCCACTACAAAAAGGGCTGCCACAAACATTCTTGCACATGTGGGGCCTTTTCCTCTCTTTATGATTTCTTTGGGATATAAGCCCAATAGAAATGCTGCTGGGTCAAAGGGTATGCACAGTTTGATAACTTTTTGAGCATAGCTCCAAATTGTTCTCCAGAATGGCTGTATCCGTTCACAGCTCCACCAACAATGCATCAGTGTCCCAGCCCTCCCACAACCCCTCCAACATTCATCATTAACTTTTCCTGTCATTTTAGCCAATCTGACAGGTGTGAAGTGGTACCTCAGGGTTGTCTTGATTTGCATTTCTCTGATCAACAGTGATTTGGAGCACCTTTTCATATGACTATAAATAGTTTTAATTTCATCCTCTGAAAATTGTCTGTTCATATCCTTTGACCATTTATTGATTGGAGAATGGCTTGAATTTTTATAAATATGAGACAATTCTCTATATATTTTTGAGATGAGATCTTTATCAGAACCCTTGAATGTAAAGATGATTTCCCAATTTATTACTTCCCTCCTAATCTTGTCTGCATTGATTTTGTTTGTACAAAAAATTTTTTAACTTAATATAGTCAAAGTTATCTATCTGGTTTTCAATTAAGAGTTCCAGTTCTTCTTTGGACATAAATTTATTCCATCTCCAAAGGTCTGAGAGGTGAACTATATTACATTCCTCTAATTTACTTATAGTATCACTCTTTATATCCAGATCATGAACCCATTTAGATCTTATCTTGGTATGTGGTGTTAGATGTGGGTCAAGCCCTAATTTCTTCCACACTAGTTTCCAGTTTTCCCAGCAGTTTTTGTCAAATAGTGAATACTTATCCCAAAAGCTGGGGTCTTTGGGTTTATCAAAAACCAAATTGCTATAGTTATTGCCTAGTTTGTCTTGTGATTCTATCCTATTCCACTGATCGACTACTCTATTTCTTAGCCAGTACCAAATGGTTTTGATGACCGCTGCTTTATAATATAGTTTTAGATCTGGTACAGCAAGTCCACCATCGTCAGCCTTTTTTTTCATTAATCCCCTTGAAATTCTTGACCTTTTGTTTTTCCAAATGAACTTTGCTACTATTTTTTCTAGATCTGTAAGATAATTTCTTGGGAGTTTGATTGGTATGGCACTAAATAAGTAAATTAGTTTGGGTAGTATTGTCATTTTTATTATATTCGCTTGTCCTACCGATGAGCATTTTAAGTTTTTCCAATTGATTAGGTCTGATTTGATTTGTGTGGAAAGTGTTTTGTAATTTAGTTCATATAGTTCCTGACTATCCCGTGGCAGATAAATTCCCAAATATTTTATACCATCAACAGTTATTTTGAATGGAATTTCTTTTTGTATCTCTTGCTGCTGAACTTTATTGGTAATATATAAAAATGCTGATGATTTATGTGGATTTATTTTGTATCCCGCCACTTTGCTAAAGTTGTGAATTGTTTCTAGTAGTTTTTTAGTTGAGTCTCTAGGGTTCTCTAAGTATACCATCATGTCATCTGCAAAGAGTGATAATTTGGTTTCTTCACTACCTACTCTGATTCCTTTTATCTCTTTTTCTTCTCTTATTGCTGAAGCTAACATTTCTAATACAATATTAAATAGTAATGGTGACAGTGGGCAGCCTTGTTTCACTCCTGATCTTATTGGGAATGGTTCTAGTTTGACTCCATTACATATGATGCTTGCTGAAGGTTTTAAGTAGATACTACTAATCATTTTAAGGAAAAGCCCATTTATTACTATACTCTCCAGTGTTTTTTAATAGGAATGGGTGTTGGATTTTATCAAAGGCTTTTTCTGCATCTATGGAGATAATCATATGGTTTTTATTAATTTGGTTATTAATATAATTGATTATGCTAATAGTTTTCCTAATATTGAACCAGCCCTGCATTCCTGGTATAAATTCTACTTGGTCATGATGTATTATACTGGGGATGACTTTCTGTAATCTTGTTGCTAAAATCTTATTTAAAATTTTTGCATCAATATTCATTAGGGAAATGGGTCTATAGTTTTCTTTCTCAGTTTTCTCCCTACCTGGTTTAGCTATCAGCACCATATCTGTGTCATAGAAGGAATTTGGTAGTACACCTTCTTTCCCTATTTTTTTGAATAGTTTATATAGTATTGGGATTAATTGTTCTTTGAATGTTTGGTAAAATTCACATGTAAATCCATCTGGCCCTGGGGATTTTTTCTTAGGGAGTTGATTAATAGCTTGTTCTATTTCTTTTTCCGAAATAGGGCTATTTAAATAATTTATTTCCTCTTCTGTTAATTTGGGCAATCTATATTTTTGTAGATATTCCTCCATTTCATTTACATTATCAAATTTATTGGCATAAAGTTGGGCAAAGAAACTCCTAATTATTACTCTAATTTCCTCTTCATTGGAGGAAAGTTCTCCCTTATCATTTTTGAGACTAATAATTTGATTTTCCTCTTTCCTTTTTCTAATCAAATTAACTAAAGGCTTATCTATTTTGTTGGTTTTTTCATAAAACCAACTCTTACTTTTATTTATTAATTCAATAGTTTTCTTATTTTCAAGTTTATTGATCTCCCCTTTAATTTTCAGAATTTCCAATTTGGTATTTAATTGAGGGTTTTTAATTTGGTCTTTTTCTAGCTTTTTTAATTGTAAGCCCAGTTCATTAATCTTCTCCTTCTCTGTTTTACGCAAGTAAGCATCTAGAGATATAAAATTACCCCTTATAACCGCTTTAGCCGAGTCCCACAAATTTTGGTATGTTGTCTCATTGTTGTCATTCTCCTGGATGAAATTTTCGATTGTGTCTGTAATTTGCTCTTTCACCCATTCGTTCTTCAGGATTAGATTATTTAATTTCCAAATAACTTGTGGTCTATTTTCTCCTGGCCTTATATTACATGTGAGTTTTATTGCATCATGATCTGAGAAGGATGCATTTACTATTTCTGCTTTTCTGCATTGGATTTTGAGGTTTTTATGCCCTAACACATGATCAATTTTTGTATAAGTTCCATGAACCCCTGAGAAAAAAGTATATTCCCTTCTATCACCATTCAATTTCCTCCAGAGATCTATCATACCTAACTTTTCTAGCCTTTTGTTAACCTCCCTAACTTCTTTCTTATTTATTTTGGAATTTGATTTATCTAATTCTGAGAGAGCAAGGTTGAGATCTCCCACTAGTATAGTATTACTGTCTATTTCTCCTTGCATCTCTCTTAACTTCTCCTCTAGGAATTTGGATGCTATACCACTTGGTGCATATATGTTAAGTATTGATACTGCTTCATTGTCTATGGAACCCTTTAGTAAAATGTAGTTTCCTTCCTTATCTCTTTTAATTAGATCTATTTTTGTTTTTACTTGATCCAAGATAAGGATTGCTACCCCTGCCTTTCTTTGTTCACCTGAAGCATAGAAGATTCTGCTCCAGCCCTTTACCTTCACTCTGTATGTATCTCTATGTTTTAGATGTGTTTCTTGTAAACAACATATTGTAGGATTCTGGCTTTTAATCCAGTCTGCTACCCGCTTCCGTTTTATGGGAGAGTTCATCCCATTCACATTCACAGTTAAAATAACTATATCTGTATTCCCTGCCATCTTATTTACCCAGAATTATGATTTTCTCTTCCCTTTCCCCTCTCTCCCTTCCCCCTCCCCAGTACTTTGCTCTTGATGACCACCTCCCACCAATAATCCTCCTCCCTTTAGAGTCCCTCCCTCCCCTTTATACCTTTCCCCTAATCCTTCTATTAGTTTATCCCTTTCCTTTTCTCCCCTCCCTCCTACCTTCCCACAAGGAGGGTCAGGCCTTTCTTTGAAGCCAAATGTGTCTGATATACTCTCTTAGAGTCCAATCTAATGTGAGTAAGGTTTACACAATACTCATCACCCTCCCTTCTTTCCCTCAATTATATTAGATCTTCTATGTCTCTTTATGAGATTTTGCCTTATTTTACCTCCTTTATTTTTACTTTATTTTGCCTCCTTTTCCCCCCTCCCCCCTTTTTCTTTTTCAGTATGGTATCCCTTCCACCCCTATTTTCTTTTCCATTATTATCAAAGAAAAATCAAATTATAGTGCCATTCTTTAAAGGATACCTATGGTAGGAATATAGTTCTCAAGAGATTTCCTTTTTACCTTTTTATGTTTCTCTTGAGTTCTCTATTTGGAGGTCAAATTTTTTGTTCAGATCAGGTCTTTTCATTAGAAATAGGTGAAATTCTCCTGTATCATTGAATGACCATCTTCTTCCCTGGAAGATGATGCTTATTCTAGCTGGATAACTTATTTTTGGCTGTAATCCAAGTTCTTTTGCCTTTCGGAATATCTGGTTCCAGGCCCTTCGATCCTTCAATGTGGAAGCTGACAGATCCTGTGTAATTCTAATGACAGTTCCTCGGTATTTGAACTGTTTCTTTCTAGCTGCTTGCAATATCTTTTCCTTGGTGCGACAGTCCTGAAATTTGGCCACGATATTCCTTGGGGTTTTAATTTTGGGGTCTCTTTCTGGAGGTGATCGGTGAATTCTTTCAATGCCAATTTTGCCTTCTGATTCTAAAACATCAGGGCAATTCTCTTTCATGATTTCCTGGAAGATAGCATCCAGGTTCTTTTTTTCATCGTGGCTTTCAGGGAGTCCGATAATCCTTAAATTGTCTCTCCTGGATCTGTTTTCCAAGTCAGTTGTTTTTCCTAGGAGATATTTCATATTTTCTTCTATTTTTTCATTTTTTTGTTTTTGTTTAACTGATTCTTGAAGTCTTTTTGAGTCATTTACTTCTATTTGTTCAATTTTAATTTTTAAAGTATTATTTCCTTCAGTTATCTTTTTTAGCTCCTTTTGTAGCTGGCCAATTGAATTTCTTGATTCAATGCATTCTTTTTCCATTTTGCCAGTTTTATTTTTCAGTGAGTTGTTGTCTTTTTCCAATTCACCAATTTTGTTTTTCAGTGAATTGTTGTCTTTTTCCAATTCACCAATTTTGATTTTCAGTTCACCATTTTTATTTTCCAGTGAATTGGTGATTTTTTCCAATTCACCAATTTTGTTTTTCAGTGAACTGTTTTCTTTTTCCAATTCACCAGTCCTATTTTCCAGTTTTTGATATTTCTGTTGCCCTGATCTCAATTTATTTCCCCATTCTTCTTCTAGCTCTCTTTTGAGATTCTTAATGCAATCATCCAGGTAAGCCTTCTGAAAGGGAGACCAACTTAAGTCTGCCTTTGTGGCTTCATCTGGGATTGTTTTCATAATGTCAGGATCTGGGGACTGTTCTATTTTTTCTCCGTAAAAGCTTTCTATGGTGAGAGCTCTCTTCTGCTTCTTGCTCATGATTTAAAGTTGGGATATTGGTCAAAAGCCGAGAAAACTGCAACAATTTATATTTGCCCTGGGGCAGTTTGCCGAGTTGACTTCCGGTCTGAGGCTGGTCGGGCTAGATTCGCACCAGGACCACGTTTTCAGCTGTTCTCGATCCACCCCCTTCCAAAGGCAGATCTGCCAAAGCACCTGCCCGCAAGCAGAGCAAAGTGGCCCAGGTGTCTCCCAGGGGCTTCCTGGGTGCCCAAAATCCACCCCTCTATCGCAGCCCTGACTTCCGCCCCGGCTGGAGTCTGATTGCGACCAGTGGCCGATTTCCCCTGAGGCTAACCTTCTCCGGAGTTCTTTCATGGTAGATCTTTTATAGAAGTGCGTTGTAGTCTGAATGCTTGGAGGTGCTCTCACTTAGAAACCAGTTGGAAGGCTTACTTTGTCTGGGTTTGAGGGAATGTCCCGGGAGTTCACAGAGAAAGCTGTCCGCAGTTCGCCATCTTGGCTCCGCCCCCCAATTTCCAAGAATTTCTGATGAAATAAATTATCAGATCTGAGTAGAAACTTTGAAAAACAAATATAAAAATCAACAGCAAACATATGTAATTGTTGTTCAGTCATTTGTTAGGTACTATCAGTCCATATATAATTGAGAAGAGTCTCTTCCATAACACACAGGAATAAAGGAAAGATGCTAATTATCACTAATACAATTTAACATAATCCTAGTAATGCCAGCTATGCCAATAAGAAAGAGAAATTGAAAGCAAATGAAATATAAAATGATCAATTTTTGTAGATGATATGATGTGTACACAGAGAATCCAAGAGTCAACTAAAGTTAATTAAAATAACTTTAAAAATTCAGCAAAGTTATGGGATATAAAATGTTGTTTAGTCCTTGATGACTCATGAATCCATATAGGGTTTTCTTGGCTTAGATGCTGGAGTTGTTTTGATGGGGCATGGAGGGACAAAAGGATTGAATCCTCCAAAATATACTCAGACTTTGGGCCTCTCCCATCATGATCCACCAAATGTTGGAGAGAGGGGGTGTGGATCCTAAAAGTATATTGGCATCTTGGGCCAGTGTTCAGAGGTGTCTCCAAAGAATGTGTAAACTTAGACTGTCTCCAAATGAAGAGGCAAAGATTTTATTATTATGCTATTGACTAGTGGGCCAAATTCCAAAGGGGAGTTTTAGTGATTAACAGGGGAAAGAGGCAAGTGAAATTCCCTATCAAAACTCTCAATTAACCAGGGGGAAGATGCCATAAGACCTGCAAACTTAACTTCATATCTTTGCTTCTAATAAATCCACAAAGACCAGAACCAGAACACTTTTAACAATAACATCATAAAGAAAAATACCACTAAAAAGATTTAAGAATTCTGATTAATGACTGATGACATCTCCAGAGCACCTATTGCAAAGCAGTTTACCCACTTCCTTAGAATGATGATTCATGATATAGAGACATACACATTTTTGAACATGGCTACTGAACATGGATGTGTTTCATTTAACTATGCTTATTAGGGACAAAAGTTCCCTATCTTCCCTCCCCCTCCACCAATTTTTTTTTAACTGGGGGAGAGGGAGAAGAGGAAGTGGAGGGAGGTTGTAGAGGGAAGATTATTAGTGCACTTGCCCCCAAAAAGAACAATGGAATATACATATATATTTTAATGCTCAGAAGAGAACAGAAGTTTAGAAGGAAGCAGACAAGTAGGATAGTTTTGGAACTAACACATGAAATTAATTCCATATTTTTTCCTTCTTTTAAAAAAAAATAGCTTTTTATTTTCAAAATGTATGTAGTTTTCAACATTCACCCTTCCAAAATCTTGTTCCAAATTTTTCTTCCTCCCTTCTCCCCACCCCTTCTCCTAAATAGCAAATCTATTTTTTCTTTTTAAGTAAGCAATAAGTATGAAATTTAAATTTATGATTTTGTGTACAATCTTCTTTTGTGCACTGTTGTGTTTAAATTCATAATAAAAATAATTGTAAAAAATAAAAACTTCATTGCTTCTAAGGGGAACCCTTAGAACCTTGTGTGTTGAGATATTACATTCAGAGGTTACAAAGTTACACATATGAACTTATTTTAATGAATTAAATCCTATTTTGAAAAATTACAAAAGGACTTCACTATTTAAACATAACATGAGTCAGAAGCAAGAATCATTTGCAAAGTGATTCCCATGTAATTTATCTGTGGAATTTTGGACAATAGATTTACCATGCCATCTGCATCCAGAGAGGACTATGGATGCTGAATGGGATCACAACATAGGATTTTCACCTTTGTTGTTATTGTTTACTTGCTTGCTTTTTTTTCCCTCATTTTTTCTCTTTTTGATATGATTTTTCTTGTGCAGCATAATAATTGTGGAAATATGTTTAGAAGGACTGAACATGTTTAACCTATAGTGGTTTACTTACTTGCAGTCTAGAGATGGGAGGGGGAGAAGGGAGGGAGAAAAATTTAGAACACAAGGTTTTCCAAAGGTAAATGTTAAACTATTTTTGCATGCATTTTGAAAAATAAAATAAAAAAAAACCACCTATTATTAGTTAAAAAAAATTAATTCCCTTAAAAAAACAGATTTGCTCTGAAGTATAGCTATAGTGCCTCATTTAAAAGAACCCCACTTACATCACTATTATATTTATGAGCTGTGTGAACTTGGACAAGTCTTTGGACTTCAGTTTCCTTATCTGTAAAACTGATTAATACTCTCCTTTTCTACCTGGATGTGACCTAGATGTGATCTTTGTTTGGGAATTTTCTCAGCTATAAAGGTACAGTATATAAAGATATAAAGGTATAGGATATAAATAAAGGTATAGTTGGGAAAGTCTAAGGTCCTGTCCTAGATCTAAATTTAATGTGTGTAAAAAATAATTATAAGCAGAAAGCTCTATTTAATCATTAGCTATTATTATTAATTGTAATTCTCTTTAAGTGAATTGCCCTTTAAATTATTAGTAAGGCAATTAAATATCCTTCAGGTCCTTCTTTACAATGTTAGAAATTAAGAAACATTGATTTAGCTACCATAAAAGCATTAAACATACTTTCTCCCTTTTGACAGGGATTCTGTAAAATCTCACAAATAAATGACTAGAATCTAATATTAAAAAACCCCTTTGTTGTTATTACTACAAGATTTCATTTCCTGTACATTCTAAGAAAAATCACATTTTCATTTCCTATATTTTATTTATATTAGAAAGATACTTCAATATTAATTCAAATATTCCTCCATTAAATGCAAAAATGTTAATGCAATATTAAGGATGAAATTTAAATCAAAGCAAGAAATATAATATGAAGGTTCCCATGGCAACTGTAACTACACTTTTCGCTTCTGCATTGTAATAGGGTTATTCATTACAGGTTCACACAAAATATTATTTGGCAAACATTTACTTAATAAATATAGGCTTTAACTTCATTAAATTAATAGAAAGCTCACGGATATTATGCATTAAGGTGGTGCAATCCACATGAATCATACCATTTTGCAGATTTCTGCTATTTAAAAAAATTATTTTTGTATGAAAATCATGAATGTTACTGAGATTCTGAAAAATGTCTCAGTTCTTACTCAATTAAGTCAGATTTATCAAATTTTGAATTTTTAAAAAATTGGCTAGGTGATAAAGTAGATAGAGCACTGGGCCTGGAATTGGGAAAACTTGGGTTTAAATCTGACTTCAGATATTTTTAGTAAGTCCCTTAAGTTCTCTTTGCCTCAACTTTCTCATCTATAAAATGGGGAGAATAAATAGTACCTGTCTTCCACAGATATACTATCTATAAACAGCTATGTCTACTTTAAAGCATTGTATAAATGCTAGTTGTTATGTTTTTTTGTTTTAAATATTCATATGGGTGAGGCTATCAGGTATAAGGAAAGATAGCTAGAGATAAAGGAGACTTCAACAATTCTCTAAAAGTTGTATACATTTGGGGTCATGAAATCACAGTATTTAAAAGTAAGTGTAATGTCTGTGCCAAGTAAACTGGCTTAGCTCAGGCACTATCTATTACCAAAGCCTGTTCGTGATTCCCACATTATTGGGTTCTTTCCTTCTTGGGGCTTCCAAATAATTTTGCATTTATTTTGTACATATTATAAATGGACATATCTGAGTAGACGTTTTCCTTCAATGAAAGTAAGCTTCCAGAGGGCAGGCTGTTTCTTTCTTTTTTTTTTTTTTCTTTTTGCTGAGGCAATTGGGGTTAAGTGACTTGCCCAGGGTTACACAGCTAGGAAGTATCTGAGACCAAATTTGAAATCAGGTCCTCCTGACTTCAGGGTTTGTGCTCTAGCCACTGCCCCACCTAGCTGCCCCACCTAGCTGCCCCAGGCTGTTTTTTAAATTTTATTTTTCTATTTCCAGTGTCTGGCTTATAGCAAGAATTTAATGTGCTTTGTTATTAACCAGTATATATAAATCAAGCTAATGGAAGAGTTGATCTAGAACCCATATATTCTGCTTCAAGGAATTGCAGGATTTCTAAAGTGAACCAAAAATAATCTATTCCAACCTATATTTTATCAATTATTTCCTCTAAAGCTTATGGTTAAATAGCAGCTCAGAGAATGTGTATTTCAGCCTGTACTTGACCAATTTTCCCCTATAAAATAACCCAATACAAGATCATTCAATTTCCTCTTGACAATTTGCAATGAGGGACAAACCTATCAGGTCCTGAGGCAACCTGTTCCCACTTTTGGACAGCTCCAGTGTTTGGGCAGCTGAGTGGCAGAGGATAGAGACCCTGGCCTGAAATCAGGAAGGCTCCCCTTCAATCCTGGTTGCCTCTGTTCCACATGAATAAAAGGAACAGAAGAAGAAAATGGCAAATTACACCAGTATCTTTGTCAACAAAACTCCAAATGGAGTTATGAATAATCAGACACTACTGAAAAGTGATCCAACAATAACCACCTCATCTGTAAAACTTACCTCTCAGAGTTATTGTGAGAATAAAGTGAGATAATGTATCACAGTGCATGGTATATAATGTTAGATATTACATTATTGTCCTCAGGCCTGCATGAACCTTTTAGATCTCTGCAGTGGTGGTGGCCAAAATATCAGAAAAGGAAACAAAGGATGATAACAAGGGACAGGTTTTTTTTTTTACTGTTTACAAACAATGCTACAGGGCTATGAGAAATAATCTTTAATTATACAACTGCAGAGAACAGGAAAGCTTAGACTTAATATTTGCATACCAACATGCAAGACCCTCCCCTGATGCCCTATTCTCTGAGCATCAGAGGTTACAACCTCTCTGGAATGCTTAATCCCCCTGCATAAATTACATCATTACTCCTCCCTTGGTGTTCACATTATTTACAAGTTCTTCCCCTGAGAATCTAAGTCTCCTCCTCTGATCCCACATCACAGCTTCCTTCCAAATCTCCACCTTTAATTATATTTTACAAAGTGATCCTTATTCTAAGTCCCTACCCCTGATTACATCTTCCTTTTATTAGTTTGGTTTCCTTCTTCCCTCTCCTAGCCTCTATTTCTTAGGTTTCAATTTTATTTTCCTAATTTAAGTTTCATTTTTCTAATATTCTTAACTTTGTAGAAACTAACCCCCCCATCTAATTTTCACAGCAGGGAAAGCTTTGTTTTTAAATTAGAAAAACCTGCATAATATTGAGAATATAGGAGACAATAATACCACTACTCAGACCAAGTTCACTTCTGGATTGGAACATAGGATAGCGTTAAAATTCTGTGGGCAAGAGGTCCTCCAAGCAGTGGATGAAAAGTTCAGATGGAGATTTAGGCTAAATGTAAGAGAAAACTTCCTAATTGTGGTGGTGATGGTGGTAGTAGTTCACTAGCTTCTGCTGTGTCCACACTTCATAACCCTATTTGGGGTTTTCTTGGCAAAAATACTGGAGTAGTTTTCCATTTCCTTCTCCAAGTCATTTTACAGATAAGGAAGTGAGGCAGACAGAGTTAAATGACTTACCCAGGGTCACAAAGCCAATAGGTGTCTGGTCAGATTTGAACTCAAGAAAGCTGAGTCTTCCTGACTATGCTTGGAGCTCTATTCAATGGGCCACTTAACTGCCCAATTCCTTTCCACCACATCTCTCCCCCCCCACCCCCCGAAAAAAAAAAAAAGTTGTCCGAGGCAGGATGAGTAAAATGAGAATGAGGTAAAAAAGGGTTAAGTGACACAGCTAATTTTCCTTCAGGTCTTCCTGACTCCAGCCAACACTTTATCCACCATTGTACTGCCTACCTGTTTCATGGGTTGCCATGAGCAAAGAATTCATGGTTAAATGGCCATTCTTTGGTGATAAACCTCTCTGTACTTAGGCTAATCCCTAGAAAGTGGGCACAATCTCTGATTGGGACCATACTCAAAGCCTTTCTAGTTGAGTAAAATATACCAGAGATTATATTCTTCTAGGTTCAGAATGCAGGGTCATCATAGTGCTGTAATGAGGTATCAATTGGGCTTTGTGGGGGGTTGAAAAGCTAGGATAATTTTCTAGTGTAATTTTCTTCTTTTAAGCATTCCTCAAAATTCAAAGCCCAAACCCAGTGGAATAGTACTTGTGGCAAAGCTTGGACTGGCTGCTTTGCCATGGGGCCTAAATTGCTAAATAATCTGGGGATAAAATTTCCTCCCAGAATGGGAAGAGAGGAAAGTATTTCAGGTTCAGAATGGAGGTTGGAGTTTTCCAGGGGACAGAAAAGAGCAGTAGCAACATCACCTAGAGATGAAGCAAACTATCCAAGAGACTGGTTCTAAGCTTCATTAGTGTTCACAGTTCAGTAAAATATAGTTGTCATTATGGTCACTTTGAAAAAATGCTGCAACAATGAGAAGGCAATGAGGACGGGGAAAGGAACAAGCTTTTATTAAGCACCTACTATATGCTAGGCACTGTGCTAAGCACTTTTGTACAGATATCTGAGTCAGTGGTAAATATGCACCACTTTATATCTCTTCTGTTTTACTGCTACATGACACTGACAGTACGGCTCTTTACTAACTCTATCTGCTATTTTAAATTTTACTTACTAGTAATTTATATTTTTACCAGTGGCTTACTATATTATTTATATTTATTATTCTATATTATTACAAATGCAAATATAATTTTACTTGCATCCTGAGTTTGAGCTTTAGCTATAGAGTATGATTATTTAGGGAGGACTGTAATCTGGCAGAACCTATGGATAACTGATTACACTAAATTTAAGAGGTATTGGGAACCATCCTCCTGGCTTGGCAATAAACTGTCTGCCTGCAGACTTAAGAGATCATCTTATAAATTTTATTTACGATAGATTATCTTTAAGTTTTTAGTTTTTACTGGACCTATACCCCAAAGAGATCTTAAAGGAGGGAAAGAGACTCACAGTACAAAAATGTTTGTGGCAGCCCTTTTTGTAGTGGCAAGAAACTGGAAACTGAAGGGATGCCCATCAATTGGAGAATGGCTGAATAAATTATGGTATATGAATGTTATGGAATATTATTGTTCTGTAAGAAACGACCAGCAGGATGATTTCAGAGAGACCTGGAGGGACTTGCATGAACTGGTGCCGAGTGAAATGAGCAGAACCAGGAGATGATGGTTTATGGCAACAGCGAGATTATATTGACAATCAATTGTGATGGACGTCTTTCCAACATCTTTTTCCAACAATGAGGTGATTCAGATTAGTACCAATGATCTTGTGATGAAAAGAGCCATCTATACCCAGAGAGAGAACTGCAGGCACTGAGAATGGACCACAACATAACATTCTTCCTCTTTTTTTGTTGTTCATTTGTATTTTGTTTTCTTATTTTCTTTACTTTTTGATTTGATCTTTCTTGTGAAGCAAGATAATTGTATAATATGTTTACATATATTGGATTTAACATATATGTATAATGTATAACATGTATAATACATATTGGATTGCTTGCCATCTAGGGAGGGAATGGGGGGAAGGAAGGGAAAATTTGGAACACAAGGCTATGCAAGGATCAATGTTGAAAAATTATCCCATGCGCATGTTTTGAAAATAAAGAGCTTTTAAAAAAAAGGTTTTAGTTTTGTAGAGAAAGGAAATCAAATGGACCTTTGCTCCAATTAAAAACTTCCACCAATTCATTTTATTATCATCTAACAGATTTGGAATCACTAGCACCCACAGGCCAAAGGGCAATTTACCCCTTCCCACCCCTCCAGGCAAGAAAACAAAAAAAACAAACAGAATTTTTTTTTTTTAATGGGGAGAGTCAGTATAGACCTCTAGGCTGTTACACCCTGAGCCACGCCCAGGAGTGAGGGCAGGTATGGTCTATTTCACTGACTTCCCTTCACAAAATGTCCAAGGTCTTATCTCAGCTGAAATCTCCAATAAAGATACTTAAGTTCACCATCCTGGCTATCAGATGTTTGAAGAAGATAATGTACTGAGATTAATGAACAGAGTAGTTTAGAAAGGAAGGCTGAGGTCCACCTAGGTCAAAGGAAAAGGAAAAATACAACACATCACTTTGGGGAAGGTCATTTTCATGTACATGTAGCTCTATATCTATGAGTGGAAAAGTGCAAAAATTATGTATTTGTTTATGATCTAAAATGGCTAATAGTAGTGCTAAAGGATAAACAACCGAAAACAAACAAAAAGGCTAACCCCAAAAAACCCTTTATTTTTAAAATTAAAAGAATTAATGAAAGTCATTTTTACTCAGTAGAGAATATGGTTTGCATGTTAAAATGTAGGAGTAGGTAGAAATTATGTTTGAGATATTAGCCCCTTTATAAGGTATATTTCTTTTTTAAGTACTGATGTATAATCACTAAATAGTCTTAATGATAGCACAACGTGATTGGAAAATGTTAAATTTTAGGATTCACTCGGAAACCTATTTATTTACAGACAGAATAAAACTGAAGGAGTCAATTAGGACAATATAATATTTTGGCCCTTAAACTCAAACAGAGCATATAAAACTTACTAAAATGGGAACTGGGTCTGTCCAGACTCATTAAAACAAAATTTTCAAACTGGGTACTTTCTAATGTGCTCAATGTTTTGCTTAGCTTGCTTATTAATCTAAGTCAAGGAGAAACATCACATTTGTAATACACTTCATCTTTCAGAGTATCTTGACACCCCTGGCAAGGCTACAAATGGACAGATTTTTTAGGTGTGCTATAACATCATCTTTCATTTTTAAAGACAGATATAAGCAAGAGCGATTACTAACTCATGTAAAGCTATAACTGGAAAGCTCAATGCATGACCAGCATTCTTTCTGTACTGCATATCACTCATTCATTTATACAAAACAAATTTGAATGCTGCTGACAAGAAATGACTTTAAAATGATATAGCAGCTGCCTGGACATTTCACTGTAAGACATTCTCTTGGTACATGCAACTTGGTATTAGTTGGACTAAAAAAAGGATTGTTTCTTCCTCCCCCAAAAAGATGACAAACTGGTTGGGTTAATACGACTTCATGGCAAAAGGTCTTTTTTCAATTAATGTCAGTTAGCATTTTGCCAAGTACATATGTGCCAGGTACTGTGCTGAGCTAGGGGGTTAAAATCAAAAGTCAGGAACAGTTCCTGCTTCCAAGGTATCACAGTCTAATGGAAGAGACAACTTATAGACAGGCTATATACAGGATATTGTTGAATGAAATGAATTGTGAAAACTATCTCACAAGATGGAGACAGTGTCGTAAAGACTGAGTGACAGTTGGCTGTGCCCCAGGGCCAAGTTTCTTTCTCCAGAAATCACATGGTTTACAAGGAGTAGGACCTTTTCTTTGTGAGACTAAGTTGGGGCCACCTTGGCATTGAAACTCCTTTATAAGCTAATATAATAATCCTAAAGATGTGGTTGTGTTGAAAGTTTTTCCTCATTTATAACTTAAGAACGTGAGGTCATTTGTCCTGGCTTATCAGGGCAAAGATCCAGCCTATCGGGAGTGATACCCCAGGCCCCTATATAATTCTTGTCTGTTAACGGGGCCTTTCCTTTACTTGCCTAATTGCGTGTGGAGAGGGAAATGCCCTCTCTCTTGAGGTAATAATAAAATTCCTTTCTGCTTTTGCTTTGAGAAATCTTCATTTATTTATTTGAGCTGGTGGTCTTGTCCCCCACATTGATAAATAAGAACTAAGATTTACAAGGACTGGGAAAGACTTCTTGCAAAAAAGTGTGACTTTAGTTGGGTCTTGAACAAACCCAGGGAAGCCAGAAGACTGAATTGAGGAGAGCTCTCGGTACAGAGAACAGCCACTGAAAATTCTAAGTGCTAAATACTAGCTAACAAGGGAATCTGATGAGCTCAGAAAGCTTAATATTGTAAGTTTTTTTCAGCAATTAAGTTCAATTTCTTTAAATTGAAGCCTAGTACTTCTGCTTACTATGGGGTTTTGTATCATGTTTCTTTTGGATATGTTGTTTACCTTGATGTCTTCTTCTGTATTACTATCAACTCATAATTAATGTGCTCTCTATATAGCATGGACAATGTAAGAAACAAATTGTCTTACCAAGAACTCCTGATGAATGTAGGAAAGATTTATTTTACATTCTTGCAAGAGTAGAAACACCTTTAAAACTTTAAAGGCAGAATTTTTATTTCCTATCTTGAAGCACATATCCCTCCCCTGATTCCCCATTTATTGGATGTTACATGACATAAATCTCCACCCCTGGTTACACAGCCAGTCTCTGCCCCAAAGGAGCTTCCATTCTTTTGGGGGAAGGTAACCTCCCTTGATTATTTATTCTTTGATGTCCTTGTGGGTTTCAGTTTCCTAATTTGTTTCATTTCTCCAATTTGCTTTTCATAATTGTGGAAAACAAACAAATGCCCATCCATTTCTCACAGACAATATTAAAAAATGATATTGAAGCTAGGTTATCTCTAAGGTCCCTTCTAGTGAAAAATCCTATGGCCTTTTGATGTAAAGTAAAGCTTTTTTTACTTTAAAAATTGTGGATGGGGGAATGCAAAAAATTTGGCCACAGTAAAAGGTTCCTGAATGCTCCATATCTGGTATTATCTAATAGTTTCCAAGATTTAATTCCTTATGTAAAAATAAACTGGGACATCCATCTCATTAATATGCAAGTTGCTTTCATCTTTAATAAATGGTAAGATTACATATACACCAAAGAATTGTTTTAAAGTAAATTTCTTTATGATTTATTGTTAGTATATGTTTGATTTGCCTTTGACCCAGCAATGTTTCTACTGGGCTTATATCCCAAAGAGATCTTAAAGGAGGGAAAGGGACCCACATGTGCAAGAATGTTTGTGGCAACCCTCTTTGTAGTGGCTAGAAACTGGAAACTGAATGGATGCTCATCAATTGGAAAATGGCTGAATAAATTATAGTATATGAATGTTATGAAATATTATTGTTCTGTAAGAAATGACCAGCAGTATGATTTCAGAGAGGCCTGGAGAGACTTGCATGAACTGAAGCTGAGTGAAATGAGCAGAACCAGGAGATCATTATAAACAGCAACAACAAGACTATATGACGATCAATTCTGATGGACATGGTTCTCTTCAACAATGATGTGATTCAAACCAGTTCCTATTGTTCAGAGATGAAGATAGTCATATTCATCCAGAGAAAGGCCTGTGGGAACTGAGTGTGAACCACAACACAGCATTTTAACGCTTTCTGTGATTATTTCCTTGCATTTTGTTTTCCTTCTTAGGTTGTTTTTTTTTTTTCTCGTTCTAAATCTGATTTTTCTTGTGCAGTAAGATAACTGTATAGATATGTATACATATGATGGATTTGTCATATAATTTAACATATTTAACATGTATTGGACTACCTGATATCTAGGGGTGGGAGTAGGGGGAAGGAGGGGAAAAATTTGGAAAAAATTTTTTTGCAAAGGTCAATGTAGAAAAATCACTTGTATGTTCTGTAAATAAAAAGCTTTAATAAAAAAAATTAGGGGGAAAAAAGTAAATGTTTGATTTGTATATCTACTTTATATGCTTATATGCCCAGAGTCATGCAAAAATTTCTAGGGCAAAAAAGGGTTGTGAATAGAAAAAGTTTAAGAAACCCTGCTATAAAAGCAGATTCTCAATTATAAAAGTTATAATAGTTTTTTTTTTTTTTTTTTTGCTTTTTGCTGAGGCAATTGGGGTTAAGTGACTTGCCCAGGGTCAGACAGGTAGGGAATGTTAAGTGTCTGAGACCAAATTTGAACTCAGGTCCTCCTGACTTCAGGGCTGGTGCTCTATCCACTGCGCCACCTAGCTGCCCCTAGTTATAATAGTTTTTGAGATAATTTTCTGGGGGAAAAAACCCCAAAATAATAGCAGAACATACTGCTTGCGAACATGGATTTCAAATTTCTATGAACTGAAAATGTAGCCTTAAACTCACATCTCATTTAATGTAGACATTAAGTTTTTACAAATTATTAGCCTAAAATTCACTTAGATGTGAAGGCTTCAAAAAAATGACTTGATAACTAAAACTCAAACTTTTACATTCTTTGGTTTTTCCACACAGTTCACTTCTCCTTTCTTGCCCCCAACACTCGAGCAAGTAAGTTTGTGACCTAGGGTGAAATATGGGAAGAAGGAAGGACAGAATCAGTGGAAGAAGAAATGAAGCCTGGGATTATAGGAAGAGGAAATGGGAGGAAAGAGAAATGAGTCAGATATAGTCCCCAAGATATCAAAACTTTAGGGGTACTGATAAAATATTCTCTCTTATACCACTATAGATAGGGTCTGAAGTTCATTTAAAAATCCTTTGCTAATTACTGATTACAACACATAGAGGTTTCCTTAATTTAGGATATCTTGTCAAACTTGACAATGATCTAAAATACTAATACTCAAGTATTCCCAAAATATGGACCCATCTTTCACCTAACTCTTGCCTCCTTAATCTTAGTTAACACTTTTGCTGAGTCAAAAGATACCCTTTAGACAATTCAATTAATTTATCCCACTCCTATTTCTTCAGCAATGAAAGACATTTTTATGATGTGATAACATCTGTGTACTTATTTCAAAGGGCTGCATAGACAAAATTTCCCCCAATACTTTTCTTTTTACTTTGAATTTTAGTAAGGGAACTTCCCTATTTTAGTGTTCATTGGTAATTCCTCAGTAATTTAGACCATATAATTTAAAAAACAAAACAACATTAGAACACGCTGCTTATGAATATGGATTCTAAATGTCCAAACACAGGAAATTCAGTCTTATAAATGGTAAAACTTTACTACAGAAATGGTCTTTGATTAATGGAAGTATTCATAGAAGGTACTCAGAGAAGTCATTTTAGTCCAACTACTTAATTTTGTAGATGCAGAAATAAGGATAGACAGACTCAAAGAGTTTCGTCTACATTCATTCAGATAGTAAGTGGGAAACCTGCAAACGAAGCTTTCTATAAAGCATATTTCTATAAAGTGAGTACTATTTTCCTTGATTTCTATAACAAGATCATGGAGAAGTTCTTATGGAAAAATACCCTCGCCCCCCAAAATATAATGTTTTGAAAATTTTTGGCAAGTTTTGGAAAACGATAGCCAGAGCTTGGATGTAATAGGTACTAAAAGAAGGCATTCCAGCTCAGCATGGGATTGCTTCTTGGGAATCTCCCAATTGCTGTTGTGATTTTTCACTCTCTTTCCTACTTCATCCATCTAGATTACTGGAATTTGTCAGGTCAAAAGAAATTCCTAAAATTTCACTCAATTTGAGAGCTTAATCTCTTTCCCCGTCCATTTGTCTGGGTCTAACAGAACTTCTAAGTGAATTTTAGGCTAATAATTCATAAAAACCTAATGCCACACTTCAGTAGACACCACTGTTTAACTCTAGTTGACAGTTCCTGAAGTTCAAACTTGAGAAAAAGGAACTAGCATCTCATTTTGTCAATTCATTCTATTCAATATATATAGTAGAACTGGTTTTCTTTTTTTTTTTTTGCTTTTTGCTGAGGCAATTGGGGTTAAGTGACTTGCCCAGGGTCACACAGCTAGGAAGTATCTGAGACCAGATTTGAACTCAGGTCCTCCTGACTTCAGGGCTGGTGCTCTAACCACTGCGCCACCTAGCTGCCCCCCACTGGTTTTCTTTCAATAAATGCTTCCTATTTAGATGTTACTTTAGTTCAAGGCATACATTTTTTTCCAAAGAATAATTTGAAAGGAAATAAATACCAGAATATCCTGTTGTGTGTGTGTGTATATGTGTGTGTATGTGTATTTTAAAGATGCTTTTGAATCTAATATTTCAAATCAAGGTTACAAATAATTCAATGGAAATTAAAAACATTCAAGTTTTACAGTAATATACCAAATTCCAGTGCATATGAAGTAGCTGGTGCAAATAAAAAATTACATAACCTTGAAATGATTAAAAAAAAGTAATATAGAAATGAAAAAAACTTCATTTCAAAACAGCAAATCAATAATGTAACTGCAGTTTAAATTCTTTTTGAGAATTCTTTTTCATTAGGCAAATCTGACTGCAAATGAAAATTATCATCTTTTTAAATGGTGAAATACCTTAGATATGTGGCAAGAGCATTTGACCTAACTGACCCTCTTGCCTCTACTTGTACTTATTAGCCACGTAATTTTGGATAAATCCTTTTACTTTTCTGGGCCTCAATTTCCTCATATGTAAAATGAGGTCAGATTCTAAGGTCTGATCAAATATTAAAAATCTAGATTAAACTAAATATGGTACAGTGGAAAGAACCCTGGATTTGGAGTTAGAGGACTTGAAATCAACAATACTCTGTACCTGTGACATTCTATTTCTAATCTCCAGGCATTTCCTTCGACCATTCCCCAGATCTGAATTGTTCCCTCTTCCATCTCCTGGCTCTTCTGCTTTCTTTCCAATCCCAGCTTCTGATGATGGGGAGATGGTGGAAAGACAACATACAAACAAGCTATATATCAGGATTATAACCTTAGGTAATATTATGAATATTTGTTGATGTTTACTATATGCTAAGGACTTTGCAATTGTCTTTTTTGATCTTCACAAAAATCCTAGAAAACAATTCCTATTATCACCCCCATTTTACAGATGAGGAAACTGAGGTATAAGTTAAGTGACCTTAACTAACTAGTATCTGTGGGAGGATTAGAACTCAGTTCATCCTGGCTCCATGTCCTACACCTGCCATTGTGCCATCCTTGTTGATTATTGTTCAGTATAATCCTGATATATAGTTTGTTTGCATGTTGTCTTTCCACCATCTCCCCATCATCAGAAGCTGGGATTGGAAAGAAAGCAGGGGGGCCAGGAGATGGAAGAGGGGAACAATTCAGATCTGGGGAATGGTCGAAGGAAATGCCTGGAGATTAGAAACAGAATGTCACAGGTACAGAGTATTATTTTGAGAATAAGATGTAAGACTGGAAAGGAGGGGAATGAAGGTTATGGAAGGTTTTGAATGCCAAACAAACGATTTTATATCTGCCTCTGAAAGTAATATGGAGCCACTGAGTAAAGGGTGAGGTTTTCAAACATGTACTTTAAGATTATCATTTTGACAGGTGAGAGGAGAATAGACTGGGAAAAGACTTGTAGGTAGGGAGACCAATCAGCAGGTTGTTGCAAAGGTTCAGATATGTGGGGATGAGGGCTCACCACTTGATGGTATCAGTGTAGGAAAAGGAGACAATATGTGAGAGTTATTAGGTGAATTTGACAAGTCTTGGCAACAGACAATACAAGGGATGAGAGAGGAACCAGGAGTGACATTAGGTTTGGTGCCTCAATGACTGGGAAGATGGTGATATGTTCAACAGCACCAGGAAATTAGGGAGAGGGGAAGGTTGGGGAAAAGATCAGAAATTTAGTTTTGTCTATGTTATGTCTGACTCTTCATGACCTCTTTCTTGGCAAAGATACTGGGTATTAATCTGCCATTTTATTCTTCAGCTCTTTTTACAAATGAAGAGAGAAAACAGGGTTAAGTGACTTACTCAGAGTTATACAGCCTCTATGTGTGTAAGGACTAATTTGAACTAAGGAATATGAGTTGTCCTGATTCCAAGCCTGGCACTCTATCCACTCTTATTACTTTGCTGTCTTATATTAAAGAAATCTACTGGACATTTATTTTGAGGTATATAATAGGCAATTGGAGATGAGCAGAGATTTGATGAATAGATTTGAGAATTATCAGCATAGAAATGATAATTGGATCCACAGAAACTGATAAGATCACCAATTTAAGTAGTTAATAGTCAAAAATATTTTTAAAGCACCTAACTGTGCCAAGTCCTGTGCCAAGTATTGGAGACAAAGAAAATTTCCATACTCAAGGATAGGTAGAGTACTAGCTGTTTATGGAATTGAAATCTAGCATAGCAACTGGTAGGAAATGAAAAGATTGCTAGAATATAAAAAGAGATATTGAGAGGAGAGTTTTGCTCTGCCCTCCTGCCCTCCAATCTGAAGAAAGAAAGAACAGAGAAGGATTGAATACCAAAGCTAAAGCAATCTCCATGATGATGAGATTTTTGGTGATGAGCATCCTAGAGTATCCATGTTGGAGGAATTTAAACCAAGCAATGAAATTGGTACATATAAAAGACTGATAAATGAGTTCCCAAGTTCACTTTGTGTTTAAAAGTCCGGAGGCACAGCTAACATTTTCCTGTTTTATAGATGAAACAGAACTGTCTGGAGACTAGGTCTTATTCCCAGTTAGTCCCAACTATTCTTTCTGTTATGCTTCAAGGATTTCAGATTGTATCCCAGTAGCTGTTACTTGTTTCCTTGATGGTCTCTAAGAATTGTTGCTTTAAAAAGTTTTACTACTAGCACTCAATTAAGCTAAGAGTATCTCCAAAATTAATAAAAACAGATCTCATAAGACAGGTGATTTGTATGTGTACGTATGTGTACGTGGGAGCATATGTATGCACACAAATATGTATACGCACTTGTATATGCATATATACAAGTATATATATATATATATATATATATATATAAACACATGTGCATATGCACACACACACAATTTACAAATCACTTTACAAATCTCATTTTATCCTTTCAACTTTCTTGGAAAAAGTACTTTCTTTCTTTCTTTTTTTTTTTTTTTTTTTTTTTTTTTGCTTTTTGCTGAGGCAATTGAGGTCAAGTGACTTGCTCAGGATCACACAGCTAGGAAATGTTAAGTGTCTAAGACCAGATTTGAACTCAGGTTCTCCTGACTTCAGGGCTGGTGCTCTATCCACTGCACCACCTAGCTGCCTCTGAAAAAGAACTATTCTTATTCCCATTTTATAGATGATTAAACCGAAGTAGACAGAGCTTAAGTGACTTGGCCACTGAGATATTGTCTAAAGCCAGATGTGAACTAACTCATTCTATCTTTCATCATACTGACCTACTTGACAAATAACAACTCATCTCCCATGAACAATGAAATTTCCTCCAATTATTATTTATTTATATAAAATATTTTATAATTGGATTACATCTTCAAAGTGCACTATTGGGTTTTTTTGTAGATATTTCAGACTATCTTCTTCTGCATGATACTAGTGCTATGCAGAAATGACTTTTATAATTTTACAGCCTGTTAACTTTAATGAAGCTATTGTCTCAATTAGTGTCTTTACTGATGCTCTGGAATTTTCTAAGAAAATTATAATATTGCATAAGAGGGATTTTTTTTTTGGCCAATGTTTGTAACTTTAATTTCTTTATCCCTTCAAGAATTGCAGCAAGAAACAAGCATATGGGTGGAGTAAAGGCAGCAACCCAATTGAACTCTCCCTACATTCCCTTCCAAACAATTTTAAAATAACTCAAAAAATTTTGGAACAACAAAGGTAAAATAGAGATCAGAATGAGACATTTTTCCAGAATAAAACAATACGGTCAGCAGGAAGAGGTATCTGACACTAAGGTGGGCACCCACTCAGCAGCACCAGCAGTGGAAATTGGAGGTGGCTGCAACAGTGGCAGATTACTGCACAGTAACAGCAAGTTGTAATGAAGATCAACTGTGAAAGAACTGGCTCCGCTGAACAATACAATGATGCTATCCGTCTCCAGAGAGAAAATTGATTAATTCTGAGAGCAAAGTGAAGAAAATTTTTTCACTTTTGTTGTATGCCTAATATGGAAATATGTGCATGATTTATTACATGTATAATTGATATCATTTGCATGCCTTCTCAGTGGGTGGAGGAAATGTGAAAGGGAGGGAGAGAATTTGGAACTCAATATTAAAAAAAAAGAATACTAAAATAAACAATAAATTTATTAAAGGGCAAATAATAAATAAATTATCTTACTTCACCCTTCTGAGCATTTCAAGAATCTTGCATTTTATTTTTGTAGATACTGGCTCTTGTTTTTAGATATATACCTTTGATCATGTTAAAGAAGTGACCTTCCATGCCAATCCACTTTAGGCTAACATATATGAGTGCTATATTTTGTCAAGGACTTTTTTCTACATGTACTGATACAAGTATATAGTTTTTAAAAATGCTAGTTATTTTCCTAATTGTGAATTATCCCTTTTCTATGTCTTATTTACTGTGGGGAGAAAATAGGCATATGGCTATATAGCCTTTCTGATACCATCCAAACATTTTTTTTTGCATTAATATTCCTTAGAAACAAAATTTTTTAGTAATCATTCTGTTTTAATTCCTGTTTGGTTTAGCAGCAAATCCATTATTTCTCTCATAAAGTTTGGTAGAGTGACTTCCTTCTAAATTATTGGGAATGATTTTCATAACCTGAATTAAATTATGTTTAAACATTTGATAGAATTAAGATAACCAAGCATATCACTTATTAAGCAAGGGTTGGGCAGGGTAGGCTTAGCTTAAGCTATTCAAATCAAATTGTTTTCTTAAACCAGAGTTGGTTCTTTTTTTCTCTTCTTGCATATATAACCCTCAAGTTACCTACCATTAGTACAATTTTCAATTACAGAAAATTTTTGATTTAATGTCTCATTTCCTCAATGACTCACACGACAAACATTTATTATGACTTCAAATCATCGATTGGTGTATTGATATTAGTAGTTATACAAATGATGATAATTTGTAAATAAACAGAAAAGTTCATTCCTGAAGAATAAGACATGAATTTGTGGTATAGTGCCACATAGGAGCTGTTTAATAAAATTGCTTTATGGCAGAAATGGAAAAATCTCATGTTATAGTCAAAGCCAAAATTATAACAATACAAAATCCAAAGGTAAAATAAAGCCCCTTAAGTCTAATCTTATTGCTAAGGGATGGTCCAAGTATGTTCCAAATCACAATTCCCTCCCTGTTTGTGAGACCACATGAATGCAGTAAGTAGTTCAGTTATCCCCCAAAAGAACATCAGAGCTCACTGATTAGTCTACAGTTTATGAAAAGACCAGTAGTATATGCTCTCTTAGAATTAGGTCAATAGTTATAATTATGTTAACTTGTGAACAGCATTAACAACTTCAAAAGTAAATATCACATGGGATATATTTTATAACTATGGTCACAGTATATGTACTTAAAAAGAAATTACACGGTATAGCAAGCACCTGAATCTACTTTCTACCTATCTGTTCTTCTTTACCTTATACCTGTATGGTATTCTAAGCATTACAAAGCAAGGAGATAGCTGATTAATATCATTCGTTATATAACAATGCTATTTAAAGTACACATATACAAAGGGTTTCATTTCAATGTTTTATAAATTTATACTTTTTTTTCTTGTTTCTTAATTTGAAAGAAGGAACATTTAGTTCCAGAGTTTCTTTTTTTTAAGTTTTTATTTATTTATTTATTTTTATTAAAGCTTTTTATTTGCATAACATATGTATGGGTAGTTCTTCAACACTGACCCTTACAAAGCTTTCCGTTATAAATTCCCCCCCCCCATTCCCCTCCCCTCCCCTAGATGGCAGGAAGTCCACTACATGTTAATTATATTAAAATATTTGACAAGTCAAATATGTGTATACATATTTCCATAGTTACCTTGCTGTACAAGAACAATCGTATCTACATGAACAAAAAAATCTGAAAAAGGAAACCCAATGCAAGCAATCATCGATATAGAGCATGAAAATGATATGTTGTGGTCCATATCTTATATCCCTCTCTCTGAGTATATATGGCCTTCTTTACTGAACAATTGGAACTGGTTTGAAACATTTTATTGTTGCAGAGAGCCATGTCCATCAGAATTGATCATATAATGTTGCTGCTGTGTACATTGATCTCTTGGTTCTGCTCATTTCACTCAGCATCAGTTCATGCAAGTCTCTCCAGGCCTCTCTGAAATCGTCCTGCTGGTCATTTCTTACAGAACAATAATATTCCATAATATTCATATACCATAATTTATTCAGCCATTCTCCAATTGATGGCCATCCATTCAGTTTCCAGTTTCTAGCCACTACAAAAAGGGCTGCCACAAACATTCTTGCACATATGGGGCCCTTTCCTTCCTTTAAGATCTCTTTGGGATATAAGCCCAATAGAAACACTGCTGGGTCAAAGGGTATGCACAGTTTGATAGCTTTCTGAGCATAGTTCCAAATTGCTCTCCAGAATGGTTGGATCACAGTTCCACCAACAATGTATCAGTGTCCCAGTTTTCCCACATTCCCTCCAACATTCATTATTATCTTTTCCTGTCACTTTAGCCAATATGACAGGTGTGTGGTGGTACCTCAGAGTTGTCTTAATTTGCATTTCTCTGATCAATAGTGATTTGGAGCACCTTTTCATATGACTAGAAATGGTTTTAATTTCTTCATCTGAAAATTGTCTGTTCATATCCTTTGACCATTTATCTATTGGAGAGTGGCTTGAATTCTTATAAATGAGTCAATTCTCTATATGTTTTGGAAATGAGGCTTTTATCAGAACCCTTAAATGTAAAGATGATTTCCCAATTTGTTGCTTCCCTCCTAATCTTGTAATTTATACTTTTCTAAAAGAATACAGTAAATTGGGATTGCAATTGAGTTTAAGATTATGATTACTTAATTAAATCTCCAAAGATATAACATTATAAAATCTTTTATTTAAACTGAAACTTTTCTTTTGCATAGATTTTAATTAAAATCAAAGCACTAATATTGTTATTTAGCCCATGATGATCTAAAAACATAAAATGTATTTCCTTATACCTGAAATTTATGCTTATTTAAGAAATGCTGCATATAGAAAAATTGACGTTAACCTTTTTAGTCTTTAAAATTCAGAAATGTTGATTATCAAAGCATTATCATCAAAGGGAAGCCATTTTTAGATACCTCAACTCAACACCTGCATGTAGACTATTTCTGATATAGATTAACAAAAATGAATTCCACTTTCTCCAATACTAAATAAACGCTTTATTAGATTGTTGCTTTTTAGATGACAAGACACTATTGAAAACATCTGGTTGTTGCTTTCAGAATTATCATGTCTGGAAAAAAATATTCTATGGTTTACCATTTGTTGCCATGACTTACAAAGATAGGGTCTATAGTCTATATCTACTTCTTCACAAGAAAGTTTTAAGGAAGATGATTTTTCTGTTGAATTTGAATTTTTTTGCATTATAGTTTGTGTTGTTGCAAAGAGAACCAAGTGATATTCTTTTACAAGCTTCTCCATGAATTTTGAACATTTTTTCAGAGTAACCTCTTGTAAGTGAAGGCTTTCTCCTCCATTGACCCGGTCTATCCAATAGAAGGCTGATAAACTATCTAAAATGAAAAGGCAGAGAGATGGATGGCTACAAAACATACTTTCCAGTGAGTAAAGGGTGATAAGTAATTGATTACTGCTGTTGCAATTCACAAGAAAAAATCTTCCAAGACAGTGTTTTATTATATCTTCTGTGCTTTGGGACAGTCTATGTTCAAGAATTGTAACTAGCCGAAGCGTATCAAAGTGGTAGTCTGTATCAATGAATAAGACTTCAACTTCTAATCCACCTTCTGATTTTGGAAGGATACATCTTGCAGTCAAATGATAGAGCATTTCTGTTTTTCCTGTTCCTTCTGGACCATGGAATTCAAGTATGTCACCTGTAAAAAATGAAGGAATGCTAAATGGAATATAGTAGTCAGAGCTGTAGTTGATGAAAAATTCAGACAATGGTTAAAATATACTTTTTTGCCTTATTATTATTATTTTTTTTTTAAAGAAGGCTTCTTGTACCAGGCGAAAAAACACCCACATTTTGTCAAAATTATAAGTGAAACTTATCATCAAGTATTAAAAAAAGTAATAAATAACAACCAAATGAGAACAAATCAGTTATCAATTATCCTCAGGCAGATTAAAAGCACCTCAGTTTATCCTTAGTCAATTCTATTTTAAAATTCTTTGCTGAAAACACCATACAACTTATTTAAAAGTCTTTGTGTTGATTCTTAATCTTGCTCTTTCTTCCTTGGCCTCCTGGAGTCTTTTCAAAGGTAAGCCTTCTCTGAAAAGCATGAATTCAGATTAAATTAATACTTTCTTCAATTTAAGAAGTGAAGGCAACTATCTAGTTCAGGCTGTTTTATACCGAAAAAACTATATGGCAAAACTGAATGGCTTGTCAGTTCTTGCACAAATTATTTTATTTGCAGTACCAAACTGATCCAAATATAGGCCCTACACTTCAGTAAAATCAAGAAAATTTGAAAGGAACAAGTGTGAAGGGATACATAAAAAATAACTACAAAATTAAAATATTAAAATACATACCTACTAAACTACCCCTCTCCTATTTTGCACTTAAATAAAAGTACTTAATTCATGTATATTTAGTGTCTTTGGTCTCTGTGTTTACTGTGCTTTTTATTGCTCTCTTACTAAAATGACAATTATGTATTGTTCTCAGGTCTTGGGCAAGCCAAAATGAAAAACAACAGCATATACTCAGGCAAACAACACATTATGAATTCCTAAAATATATGACACCATCATATATATGTAAGTTTTCAGAATAAACCCAATAAATATACATTTTTGAATATTTATATCTCTGTTCCATTCTGCAAGAATAAAAAATTAAGAATTGACAGAATTTCAATTTTAGGCTACCATTTTGATAACTTCTTAATTAATACTTAAATAAACAAACAAACAAATGAAGACATTTCTATGCACAACAGAATAAGCACTTCCTGAAAGGACCCCAAGCCTCCTTGCTAATTCCTCTAAAAGGTAAGAATTAGAGTTCATTCAACAAAGCTTTATTAAGCAGTTAGAGACTGTGCTAGGCACTGCCAAACAGCACGAAAAATAAAGACAGAAACAAAAACAAGCCCCTGCCCTCTGGAAGCTTATGTGCTATTACTTATTTAACTTCTAGGAAGGGGGAGGAAGTTACATTGAATATATTGGATATATTTAATATACTGAAATATAATCATGACAACTTTAACACATGATGATGACTAGTAGCTCTTCTACTAAGATAGCTTTCAACTAGACAAAGTATTGGACTAAAAAGACTGGATTAAAAGAATAAAGAAAACTTGGGTTCTAGTTTTGGCTGTATCACTTCTGTATGACCATATCAAAGTCAATAAATTCTGATCTTTACAGAGAAATGCAAATTAAGACAACTCTGAGATACCACTACACACCTGTCAGATTGGCTAAAATGACAGGAAAAGATAACGATGAATGTTGGAGGGGATGTGGGAGGGCTGGGACACTAATACATTGTTGGTGGAACTGTGAACGGATCCAACCATTCTGGAGAGCAATTTGGAGCTATGCTCAAAAAGTCATCAAACTGTGCATACCCTTTGATCCAGCAGTGTTTCTACTGGGCCTATATCCCAAAGAGATCTTAGAGGAGGGAAAGGGACCCACATGTGCAAGAATGTTTGTGGCAGCCCTTTTTGTAGTGGCTAGAAACTGGAAACTGAAGGGATGCCCATCAATTGGAGAGTGGCTGAATAAATTATGGTATATGAATGTTATGGAATATTATTGTTCTGTAAGAAACGACCAGCAGGACGATTTCAGAGAGGCCTGGAGAGACATCCATGAACTGATGCTGAGTGAAACGAGCAGAACCAGGAGATCATCATGCACAGCAACAACAGTATTACATGATGATCAATTCTGATGGACATGGCTCTCTGCAATAAAGAATTGTCTCAAACCAGTTTAAATTGTTCAATGAAGAAAACCATATACACCCAGAGAGAGGGATATGAAATATGGACCACAACGTAACATTTTCATGATCTCTATTGACATTTGCTTGCATTGTGTTGCCTTTCTCTGATTCTTTTTTTTTCTTGTAGATAGGATTTTTCTTGCATAACTTCTCAAGCATTTCAACATTATTAACATGTAGTGGACTTCCTGCCATCTGGGGGAGGGGAGGGGACTGGGGGTAAAATTTGTATTGGAAAGCTTTGTAAAGATCAAGGTTGGGGAACTACCCATACATATGTTATACAAATAAAAAGCTTAAAAAAAAATAAATTCTGATCTTTAGTTTCTCATGGAAAGATGATGGCACTGACTAGACTGGGAAGATACTAAAGAATTTATGTAAAGAAAATTTTTGTTCCAATGTAAATTAATTTCAAAACTACACAAGTTTATTTAAAAAAAAACAATTTTTGTTCATTTGAAGTGTCTATTTATTGCTAAACATGGTTAGCTATTACTCCATGTGGAGGTAAAAGAACAAATGTTTATTTAGTGCCTCTATGTGCCAGGCAGTATGTTAAGCACTTTACAAATATTATCTCATTTGATTCTTACAACAATTCTGGAAAGTAAATGCTATCATTACTCCCATTTTACAGCTGAAGAAGTTGAGGCAGAGAAGTCATTTCTGCATTATTTCTTATCAAGAGACTTCTTTTGACCAAACAGTCCAGAGTAGAGTTCACTCAAAGAAGAATAAACACATAAGAAATTGTAGAATTAGCAGGCATGTCACATGTGGGTGATGTTTTCATTCCGATTCACCTAAAACAAGTCTTCCTTCCCCCCTTTTCAATTATATAAACATAATTGAGATAAATAGTGTAAACCTGAAATTTCTAAACAACTAAAATTGGAAGTTACAGAACCATGGATTTTCATAAACAAGTCCAAGAAATCCTGTAGGGGAAAAAAGTTGTAATTGGGATTGAGCATCCAAAGCAAATCCATTCACTCTGATGTCTACAAGCTTCTCACATGATGTGTATATTAAGATGAGGTGGATAACCACTAGGGACTGTTTAAAATTAAACATGAATGAAAAGCTGATTTCTTATTGGCCTAAAACTTAATACTGTATGCAAGAAAAACCCCAAGTACTTATTCTAAATAGTATATATAGTATGTGTAAAATGATCTATGCTCCTTTATATTCTTCATTCTGTTGTATTTTAAACTCACATATATTTTGTACCAGTAACTATTTTTAATAATTAGATACAATTGGGAAGTATGAAGAAACAGGAAAATGAAAAAGTTGTAAAAGTTTTAAAAACCAAGACTTTTAAGACAAAACAAATATTCATAAACTGAATCTGAAAAGCAAATCTCAAATACAGAAAAAATATAAATATGAAAAGAGCTATTTTCATATGAGCTTTACTTCATGAGATCCTGATACAGTACTTCCCACCCCTCCCAAATGTACATAAAATATATAAGGAATGATTGACAAAGAGCTAATTTAGAAACAACTTTAAAACATTTTTAGCAGAAAATGTGAATTAAAAGAATACCTTTCCAAACAGAGGCTAAGTAAATTTGAGTATGAAAATTTCTTGTGAAGATCTTACAAGGTAAGATTACATCAAATATTATTCCCCATTATACAAACATTTATTGATTACAAATAATTGCTCTATTACCTTTAGCATTCTTTGAAACCTAAATGAGGATCAACAACAAATTGAAGATGGTGGAGTGAAGACACGACTCTCTATGACCTCCTCTACCTCTCAAACCAACAGCAGATTAAGCCTCTAAACTGATTTTTAAGTCAAAGAACCCACAAATATTTGGACTACAACACATTCCTAGAAGAAGCTACCTTGGAAGAGCTCTGGAGCAGGTCTGTTTCAGACAGGCAGGGGATCCGTCAGTTTGCAGAGGTCAGATGGCAGCTCCAGGAGACAGGGCAGGAAGCCAGGCCAAACTCAGTGTGGCAGATTCTAAGCACCTGAGAAGTTTCTGGGAGGCTTTGGGCCACCCTGCCCTGTTTGTGGGCAAGTACTTTGGCAGATCTGACTTTTGTAAAAGGTAGATTGTAACCCACTGCAAACGTCGGACCTAGCCTGGCCAATACAGCACCTGAAGTCAATCAGCCGAATTGCCCAGGGCAAATTAAAACAGCTGCTCCTCCTCTGCTTTAAACAGACCTCAAGCTTTAAAAAAAATGAATAAAAACAGAAAAGAACTCTCACCACAGACAGCTTTTATGGAGAGAGAGAAGGGCAGACCTCAGATCCTGAGGTTCATAAAGGTAAAGCAACTCCAGAGGAAGTTGCAAAGAGAGACATGAGCTGGTCCCCATTTCACAAGGCTTTCCTGGAAGATTGATTAAAGAATCTCAAAAGAGAGTTAGAAGAAAAATGGGGAAATGAAATGAGATCATTGCAAAAAGGAATGGAAAAAGCATATAAAGCTTTACAAAAGAAATATGAAAAAGACACCAATTCACTGAAAAACAAAATTGCTGAAATGGAAAAAGACTGCAATGAACAAAAAAATTCAATTGGCCAATTACAAAAGGAGCTAAAAAAGATAACTGAAGAAAATAACACATTAAAAATTTGAATTGAACAAATGGAAGTGAATGACTTAATAAGACTTCAAGAATTAGTTAAACAAAAACAAAAAAATGAAAAAATAGAAGAAAATATGAAATATCTCCTAGGAAAAACAACTGACCTGGAAAATAAATCTAGGAGAGACAATCTAAGGATAATTGGACTTCCTTAAAGCCATGATGAAAAAAAGAACCTAGACACTATCTTCCAGGAAATCATGAAAGAAAACTACCCTGATATTTTAGAATCAGAAGGCAAAATCACCATCGAAAGAATTCACCTCCTGAAACAGATCCCAAAATTAAATCCCCAAGGAATATCGTGGCTAAATTTCAAGACTATCGCACCAAGGAAAAGATATTGCAAGCAGCTAGAAAGAAACAATTCAAATACTGAGGAACTGTTAATGGAATCACTCAAGATCTGTCAGCTTCCATATTAAAGGATTGAAGAGCCTGGAACCAGATATTTCAAAAGGCAAAGGAACTTGGATTACAGCCAAGAATAAGTTATCCAGCTAGAATGACCATTATCTTCTAGGGAAAAAGATGGTCATTCAATGATACAGGAGAATTTCACCTATTTCTAATGAAAAGACCAGATCTGAACAAAAAATTTGACCTCCAAACACAGAATAAGCTATCCAGCTAGAATGAGCATTATCTTCTAGGGAAGAAGATGGTCATTTAATGATATAGGTGAATTTCACCTATTTCTAATGAAAAGACCAGATCTGAACAAAAAATATGACCTCCAAACACAGAACTCAAGAGAAGTATAAAAAGGTAAAAAGGAAAGAACTCTTGAGAACTATATTTCTACTATGGGTATACTTAAAGAATGGGGGTATAATTTGATTTTACTTTGATTACAAATAATTACATACCTGTCATATTTTTAAAATTCTCAAGTATTTTAATTGTACATATGTATTAAATTTAATATATATTTATTATGAACTTATTAATCACTAACATCATAATGGAAGCCAATAAGAACACCTTATTATACAAACATTTGCCTTAAATATTTAAATGTCTTAAACACTTCATATTAAAAATATTAAATAATTTTAAAGTATACTTTTCTGGATGCACTTCATTCTGTATTAGTTTCTATAAGTTTTCTATGCTTCTCTGTATTTCACTGTATTTGTCATTTATTATGGCACAGTAATATTCCACTAAATTGATATACCATAATTTGTAGGCATCTACTTCATTTCCAATTCTTTGTTACCTCAAAAGTTCAGTGTTCAGTTTCAATTGTTGCTATTCTTTCTTTTTATGTCATTGTTATACTATTTTCCCTATTCTGCTACATTTTGATTAAGTGTATATACAATAAATCTTCTAGTGCATCTTTAGTTGGAGTTGTTACAAAATACATGTGGTCTTTTGACTACATGATTTCAGCCCCCTTTCTCATTTGATGTAATCACAAATAATGAGTTAATGTTTTAAAAGGTGTTATCATCTTGCTGTCTTTTCCCAGAAATGTGAACATCTTTTCCCATTAAACTAAAGTAATGATTAAAACTGGCCAAAATATGATCAATTCTGATGTATCGTGGCTCTTTTCAACAATGAGATGATTCAGGTCAGTTCCAATGATCGTGTGCTAAAGAGAGCTATCTACATGAATAAAGGACTGTGGGAACTGAGCGTGGATCACAACATTGCATTCTCATTCTTTGTTGTTTGCTTGCATTTTATTTTCTTTCTAATTTTTTTTCCTTTTTGATTTGATTTTTGTGAAAGATAATTGTATAAACATATATGCATATATTGGACTTAACATATTTTTGCCATGTTTAACTTGCTATCTAGGGGAGGGAGTGGGGAGAAGGGGTGGGAAAAACTGCAAAATAATGTTTTGCAAGGGTTAATGTTGAAAAATTATTCATACATCTCTTTTGAAAATTAAAAAGCTTTGCATTGTGTTGCCTTTCTCTGATTTTCTTTTTTTTTTCTTGTAGATAGGATTTTTCTTGCACAACTTGTCAAGTATTTCAATATTATTGACATGTAGTAGATTTCCTGCCATCTAGGGGAGGGGAGGGGCCTGGGGGTAAAAATTGTAATGGAGAGCTTTGTAAAGATCAATGCTGGGGAACTACCCATACATATGTTATACAAATAAAAAGCTTTAATAAAAAAATAAATAAAAAAGAAAAAAGAAAATTAAAAAGCTTTAATTTTAAAAAAGTGACCATTGTGCATAAACAAAAGGTGTAGTAGTAGGGAGTTTTCTACCTTCCCCCTCCATTATAAGTAAATGGTTCTCGGAGTCTTTGTGCATAGTCAGAGGGCTGGTAATTAGTTATCCAAGCCAGGAATAAAAAACAGATCTTTCCTGATTTCAAGTTTAATGTTCTTTCTTCTATACCACATTCTTTCTCAGTCCATAGCAGTTAAGGTACTGTGAACATTCTACTTACCATCTCCCTAGTAAAACTTTATGGCTTAAGTTACTAATTATCCTTTCAATGTCTAGGATTTAGGGGAAAAATTGTCCTTACTAGGCCATTCACATATATAGGTCATGCATGAATTGAGTATTTTTAAAAATGGTATTCTACATAGCTCCTTTTTTGGATCTATATTTTCAAAACTGCTAAACATTATCTTCAACATATTTTCATTTTTTTTTTGCAACTGTAGTACTTCTTTTCAATTAAATTAAACAAAAACTTGCCAAAATTCATATAAAATTCATATAATTCATAAAAAAAAAACCACTAGGCTCTATGGAGGATACGTAAAGGTATGATCTGGTCATGACCTAAAACACTCTATTAATCCAGTTGAGGAGATAATCCTGAACTACATATATTAAAAAAAAAAAAAAACCACAACAGTTTTCAATAAACAGCTATAATGAATGTAATTAAATCCCAAAGTGTAAAGTCCTAGGAATACAAAAATAAAAATGAGGGATTTTCTCTATTTTCC
>JAJPUD010001479.1:66132-85495 GCA_023553655.1 Myrmecobius fasciatus | reverse complement strand
GAAGTATTAAGTGTCTGAGACCAGATTTGAACTCAGATCCTCCTAACTTCAAGGCTGGTGCTCTACCCACTTCACTACCTAGCTGCCTCAATCATTGCACATTCTTACTATTATTGTGTATAATGTATTTGTTCCTGGTTCCGATTGTTTCACTCAGCATTAAATCATGTAAATCTTTCTAGGCCTTTCTAAAATCAGCATGTTCATCATTTTTTAAAAGAGCAATAATATTCCATTACCTTCATGTAACATAACTTGTTCAGCCATTCCCCAATTAATGGACATCCAATCCTTTTCCAATTCTTTGCTATCACAAAAAAAGTTGCTACAAATATTTTTGCACATGTGGGTCCTTTCCCCTTCTTTATGATTTCCTTGGTATACAGACCCTGTATGGTACTGCTGGGTCAAAAGGTATGTACAGTTTTATAGCCCTTTGGGCATAACTCCATATTGCTCTCCAGAATGGTTGAATCAGTTCACAACTCCACTAACAATGCATTTACCATCACTCTTTCTTTTGAACTCCTAAAATTGTGTCAGTCATTTGGCATTTATCAAACACTGCCTTGTGATATCATTTATCATATATGTATATTTTCAATTGTTACGATCTGATTTTATTTGTGTGAGAAGTGTTTTGTAGTTTTGTTCATATAGTTCTTGGATTTGTCTTGGTACGTAGAACCTCAACTATTTAATTCTGTTTCCAGTAATTTTACATGGAATTTTTTTATTGAAGTTTTTTATTTTCAAAACATATACAAGGATAATTTTTCAACACTGACCTTGAAAAAACCTTGTATGCCAATTCCCTGCTCCCCTTTCGCTCGCCCCCCGTCCCCATTTCCCCACCTCTTCCCCTAGATGGTATGTAATCCAATACATGTCAAACATGGTAAAAATATGTTAAATCCAATATAGGCATACATATTTATACAATTATCTTGCTGCACAAGAAAAATCAGATCAAAAAATTTAAAAAAGAGAAAAAACAATATTCAAGCAAACCACAACAAAAAAGAGTGAGAATGTTATGTTGTGGTCCACCCTCAGTTCCCACAGTCCTCTCTCTGGGTGTAGATGGCTCTCATCATCACAAGATCATTGGAACTTGCCTAAATCATCTCATTGTTTGAAAGAGCCATGTCCATCAGAATTGATCATCATATATTCTTATTGTTGCTATGTACAATGATCTTCTGGTTCTGCTCACTTCACTTAGCATCAGTTCATGTAAGTCTCTTCAGGCCTCTCTGGAATCTTCCTGCTGATTGTTTCTTTTTCTTTCTTTCTTTCTTTCTTTCTTTTTTTTTATTAAAGCTTTTTATTTGCAAAACATATGTATGGGTAGTTCTTCAACAATGACCCTTACAAAGCTTTCCGTGACAAATTTTTCCCCCGTCCTTTCCCTTCCCCTAGATGGCAGGAAGTCCACTACATGTTAATTATATTAAAATACTTGACAAGTCGAATACATGTATACATATTTCCACACTTATCTTGCTGTGCAAGAAAAATCGTATCTACACACACACACACACACACACAAATCTGAGAAAGGAAACCCAATGTAAGCAAATATCGATAGAGAGCATGAAAATATTATGCTGTGGTCCATATCTCACGTCCCTCTCTCTGGGTGTATATGGCTTTCTTTTTTCTTTTTCTTTTTTTTTTTTTTATTATTAAAGCTTTTTATTTGCATAACATATGTATGGGTAGTTCCTCAACATTGATCCTTACAAAGCTTTCCGTTACAAATTTCCCCCCCAGTCCCCACTCCTCCCCTAGATGGCAAGAAATCCATTACATGTTAATTATGTTAAAATACTCGACAAGTCTAATATATGTATACATATTTCCATACTTATCTTGAAGTGCAAGAACAATCGTATCTACATGAACAAAAAATATCTGAGAAAGGAAACCCAATGCAAGCAAACATCAATAAAGAACATGGAAATGTTATGTTGTGGTCCACATTTCATATCCCTCTCTCTGGGTGTATATGGCTTTCTTCACCGAACAATTGGAACTGGTTTAAAACATTTCATTGTTGCAGAGAGCCATGTCCATCAGAATTGATCATCATATAGTATTGTTGTTGCTATGTACAATGATCTCCTGGTTCTGCTCATTTCACTCAGCATCAGTTCATGCAAGTCTCTCCAGGCCTCTCTGAAATCATCCTGCTGGTTTTTTCTTACAGAGCAATAATATTCCATAACATTCATATACCATAATTTATTCAGCCATTCTCTAATTGATGGGCATTCATTCAGTTTCCAGTTTCTTGCCACTACAAAAAGGGCTACCACAAACATTCTTGCACATGTGGGGCCTTTTCCTTCCTTTAAGATGTCTTTGGAATATAAGCCTAATAGAAACATTGCTGGGTCAAAGGGTATGCATGGTTTGATCACTTTTTGAGCATAGTTCCAAATTGCTCTCCAGAATGGCTGGATCTGTTCACAGTTCCACCAACAATGTATCAGTGTCCCAGTTTTCCCACATCCCCTCCAACATTCATCATTAACTTTTCCTGTCATTTTAGCTAATATGACAGGTGTGTAGTGGTACCTCAGAGTTGTCTTAATTTTCATTTTTCTGATCAATAGTGATTTGGAGCACTTTTTCATATGACTAGAAAAGATTTTAATTTCATTATCTGAAAATTGTCTGTTCATATCCTTTGACCATTTATCTATTGGAGAATGGCTTGAATTCTTATAAATATGAAACAATTCTCTATATATTTTAGAAATGAGGCCTTTACTGCTGATTGTTTCTTAAGAACAATAATATTCCATAATATTTATATACGGTAACTTATTCAGGCATTCTCCAACTGATGTGCATCTACTCATCTGGAATGTCTCTTTTGCTAATGGGCTTTGTCAGTAATATAGATTAATTCTGATGATTTGTGTGGGTTTATTTGACATCCTGCAACTCTGCTAAAGTTGTGAACTGTTTTTAGTAGGTTTTGGGATGATTTTTTAGGATTCTCTAGTTATATCATCATATTTGCAAAGAGTGATAGTTTTATTTCCTCACTGCCTATTCTAATTCCTTTACCGCCTTTTTCTTTCTTATTGGTAAAGCCAACATTTCTAGGGCAGTGATGATAATGGGCATCCTTGTTTTACCCAATTTACTTTTCCATTTTTTTTTTAAAATTATATATGTCCATGACTTCACACTTCAGCCAAAACTAGTCTATTGATCATCCCTTTTCTCCAACACTTTGTACTTGTATTTGCTCGTTGTATTGTCTATGTCTGGAATGCCCTCCCCTGTATACCTCCTTTAAACTCTAACTGAAGTTCTATTTCTTTGAAGAAGCTTTTCATAATACCCACTCTAAATATGTTGTGACTTTTCCTCTCTCATCCTTTATCCATCTCAATACAGATTTACTGACTAGATTTCTTTCTTAAGAACCAAGCCTTGGGGCAGCTAGGTGGTGCAGTGGATAGAGCACCAGCCCTGAAATCAGGAGGACCCGAGTTCAAATATGACTTTTGACACTTCCTAGCTGTGTGACCTTGGGCAAGTAACTTAATCCCAATTGCCTCAGTGAAAAAACAAAACAAAAAACAAGCCTTAAACCAAAACCATTCTGAGTCTCATTGATTGGCCAGCAAAAGGTCCCAGGCCAAGCCCCAATGGATCATAGTTTGGGTCTGGATAGAGTGAACAGAAATAGGAATTATTTCTGTTTTGGTCAGAGAGCTTGAGGGTCTTCTCCTTTCAGATTTTTTTTTCCCGACCAGGTGAAAGAGGTCATTCTTTGCCTCAATTGTTACCTGTCCTTAATCTTCAGCCAAATTAAGAGAACTGTTAAAAACAGTTTAAAAAGGCCAACGTCTCCCACTGTCCATTTCTAGTTCTGATCTATATCCTTCCAGTGACCCCAGATGGCTCTGGAGGGGAAAGTGAGGCAGGTGACCTTGCATAGCTCTCCCTCATTTCAATCCAATTCACTTATGTGTCATGGCACCATCTCCCTGATTTCATGATCCTCTTTGAGAATAAAGGAGAAACAATAATAATACCAAAATAACAGATCTTATAAAATAATTGGTTTGCTGCTCTTTTATATACTTATATAGCATTTTGCATTATACTTGACACTACGTTAGACTATAATGCTTCATTAATATAGGAGCATCTTATCTAAACTTGGCATTTATTTCCTACCACAATGTCCTGTTATTTCATAATTCCTCTTGAAGGTAATAGTTACTGATATTTCCTTAAAAGCATTTGGACAATGTTTCTTCCTTTTCCCCAAGTAACTACTAGCAACTATTTAAACAAATGGTTTTCATTTATTCAATAAGATTCAGATGCTATTTATTCATGTGTAATATGCTTATCATACTGAGACTCTCATATTGGGGGAGGCCATGAACCCTTCTTTAGAATGCTTTTAAATGAATAAAATAAATAGAATCATAAAGCAAGCCAACACTTACCAACTGGGAGACTAAAGTTTGGTCCTAAAATAGGGATAGAATTTTAACAGGTGAAGAGCATGTTTAAAATTCCTGGTTTTTTTTTCCCTCCCACTAACATGTATAAAAGTATACACATTATTCATAATTAGAATCAAATCAAAAGCACAAAAAACAACTATGTTTTTATTCACACTGTTTCTGTACTTTCTAATATACCTTGATACATAAGGAGCTAGTAAGGCATGTTTTAAATAATATTAATACGAAATTAACTTTCCAGATAATTAAACTCTGTTCCCCTTAAGAATTACCCTTGGGGAAAAAAAAAAGAATTACCTTTGAAAAATAAAGGGGTTTAGGCTAGCTTACTTCTAGGATTCCTTTCAGTTTTAAATTCTATGGTAGATACTTCACACCCCTCAGATTGGCTAAGATGACAGGGAAAAATAATCATAAATGTTGGAGAGGTTATGAGAAAACTGGGATACCAAAACATTGTTGGTGGAATTGTGAACTGATTGTGGAGAGCAATGTGGAACTATGCCCAAAGGACTATAAAACTGCATACCCTTTGATCCAGCAGTGTCTGAACTGAGTATTCCAAAAAGATCATTAAAAAAAGAAAAAGGATTCACATGTGCAAAAATGTTTGTAGCAGCCCTTTTTGTAGCGGCAGGAACTGGAAAGTGAGTGGATGTCCATTAGTTGGGGAATGGCTGAATAAGTTACGGTATATGAATGTTATGGAATATTATTGTTCTATAACAAATGTTCCTGATTTCAAGAAGGCTTAGAGAGATTTAGATGAATTAAAGCTAAATGAAGTGAGTAGAACCAAGAGAACATTGTACACAGCAAGACTGTGTGATGGTCAACTGTGATCGACTTGGCTCTTTTCAGCAATGAGGTATTTCAGGCCAATTTCAATATACTTGTGATGGAGAGAGCATTTGAATAAAGAGAGAAGACCATGGAGACTGAATGTGAATCACAATACAGGATTTTCATCTTTTGCTGTTGTTTGCTTGCTTTTTTACTGGTTTGATCAAATTTTTCTTGCGCAGTTATTATTTATATGGAAATATGTTTAGAATTCCACATGTTTGACTTATATTGGATTGCTTGCTCTCTAGGAGAGGGGAAGTGGGGAGTAATAGAAATTCGGAGCACATGCTTTTGCAAGGGTAAATGTTGAAAACTATCTTTGCATGTATTTTGAAAAATAAAAAGCAATCACCAAAATAAATAAATAAATTCTGTGGTAGAAGTCTTCCTAAAATGCATTACACAATTTGCTTCCTCATAAAACAGACTCTCACTTTTATTTGATGATTCAAGATATCATACTGAAATATATTATAACATATACAAAAAGTTATTTTCCAATACATTAAATAGTCCCAAAATGCTGTACTTTTAGGGCTTGTTTCCACTTTTCTATTTTTTTCCAACCATCTCTTTCACTAGGAAGAGGATGATTGTCCATATCTGTTTCTATTACATGCTATCAGTACTCCTTTCAATGGTTTTACTCAATCAACAAATGGGAAATCAGATATACAAGTCTATTAGAATAATCTCTAAAATAAGAATAAGATCAATCTTACTAAGTATGAACTCAATACTAGTAAACTGGCCCCTTGGTAATGAATTCTTTGGTCATGTGGAAATTTTTACTAGCTTTCCTCTAAGTAAGTGTATTATTTTGGTCCATGATCTTCATGGCATCATTATGGCTAAGAACATGACATACAGATAAGTATAATACAAAATACTTTGTAAGCAAAATGTAAGCACAGTGCTATAAGAGATGACTGGATGGAATCAGTTTCCTGAGACAGTATTTGAATTGGGTTTTTAATGCTACTGCATTCAAGTGGAAGGCAGTCCAGGTCTTCATTTTTCCTTCAAATACATAAAGTTCCCAAATAAATGAACCCTAGATATATAAAGTATTACTGTATGTGTTTTAGCTCATCTATTCACACAGCTTGACTTGTCATGGAGAGAGCTATCTGGATCCAGAGAGAGGACTACAGGGACAAATAAGTCTTTTAAACTAATCTAATACACAACATATATTATAAGGTATTTCTTAAATACACAATATAAGCAAAGGTATTTCTTACAAAGTTTTCTTGGAATAGGAAATGGTAAGTAGTAGTGTTTCTTCTACTAAGACCAGTCTGCTTACAAATGATGAGTTACTGACATATTTCACCTCTCCCATTCCAAAAAAAAAGCTGCTTTGGGGAAAGGGTGATGTTAGTAAAGTACATTAAATGTCAAAGGAGCAAATACCGAAATACAACTTATTAAACGAAAAGTATGCCCCAGAAAAAAATTAAATTAACATTTTCTACCCACAAAAAAAGAAAAACTGATCACTAAACAATAACAAAAAGTCAGGCAACAAATACTAATTAAGTGTATATTATGTTTGAGACATGCAGTAAGTACTAAACTGGGCTAAACATTGATTATAATAAAGAATTTGACCTATTATCATTATCTTAGTATGTTCCAGCCTGCTACCTGCTAGATATTTATGTGTTTTAAAATTTATAACTTTTGACATCCTCATAAGTGAGAATACAAAAACAACATAAGGAATACATTTTCAAAAATATCTGCCCTCCCCCCCAATTTAAAAATTATTATTTTTACCATGGATAGGAGAGCCTTCATCAGCAAACAAAAAAGGTTCTATATCTTTCAGGGAACTTCTACCTTCAAGTCGAGCAAGTAGCTTTCAAAAAAAGTGAGAAAAAAAAGCTCATTAGCTATAAATAATGATCATTAAACAACTACATTTATGAGTGTAAGAATGACTGTTAGCAATCCCTTTTTTGCACTTTGGACTGGGATAAAGTGCTGTAGATAATAAAAGTATAAAATAAGGTAAAATGAAAAGGTAATTTAGGAGGCTATTTGTCATGCCAAAACATTAACAATATAAACTGACCACCAGGAGGGAGAAAAAAATTAAGAATTTTCTTCATCTCAGAGAATCAAGACATTAGTTTGGTCATGAACCAGATACATATTTAAAGGTGTGAAACATTTTATACCTCCAATAAAATTTTATTATGAGGTCTCATTATGGAACAGAGTGAAGCTGAAAAGTTTCTGAGTACTAATCTGGTGATGGGCTCTCTATCTCTTTTTTTTTTCAGGACCAGCCTAGCCAAGCCTGGGAGATTCCCTATCCAGAAGGTTAGGCACAAAGTGATAATTTTTTTTTAAGGGGAGAGGAAGGCCAGCAACTCTACTGTAGGGTTTTCAATCTGCATTATAAGAGTACAGACTCACCAGTAAAATCATAGATCGGTGAATCATTTAAGAAAATTAGATTATTCAATATTCTGTAGGTGACTGTATACATACACAGTTTATTGAAGGAGATTTTAAAAATCACACCAGCATTTATTAACCTAAATGAGTACTCTACTTCAAAGTACTTAGCTTGAGAGATTATATACTTGTTACAATAATTCTTCTATCATTCAAAACATTTCTAGAAACCTCTTTAAAAATTATCCTCAGAGTCAAACAAGAAAACAAATTAATCAATCTCATTATTATTGTATGGTAACATGGAATGCAGCAACAAGGGATTTATGTGGCAAAAAAAAAAAAAAAAAAAAAAAAACAACCACCAAAACCAACCCTATTCTCCTATGCCCAAGGGGCTATAAAACTCTGCATACGCTTTGATCTAACAATGTTCTTACTGGGTCTATATCCCAAAGAGATTATAAAAGAAGGAAAAGGACCGACATATGCAAAAATATTCAAAGCAGGTCTTTTTGTAGTGACAAGGAATTGGAAATTAGAGTGGATGCCCATCAAATGGGGAATGGCTGAATAAGTTACTGAACATGAATGTGATGGATTATTATTCTTCTTTAAGAAATCATGGGGGCGGGGGCGGAGCCAAGATGGCGAACTGCGGACAGCTTTCTCTGTGAACTCCCTCCAACATTCCCTCAAACCCAGACAAAGTAAGCCTTAAAACTGGTTTCTGAGTGAGGTCCTCGCCAAGCATTTGGACTACAACGCACTTCTATAAAAGATCTACCTTGAAAGAACTCCGGAGAAGGTTAGCCTCAGGGGAAATCGGCCTCTGGTCGCGATCGGACTCCAGCCGGGGCGGAAGTCAGGGCTGCGATAGAGGGGCGGATTTTGGGCACCCAGGAAGCCCCTGGGAGACACCTGGGCCACTTTGCTCTGCTTGCAGGCAGGTGCTTTGGCAGATCTGCCTTTGGAAGGGGGTGGATCGAGAACAGCTGAAAACGTGGTCCTGGTGCGAATCTAGCCCGACCAGCCTCAGACCGGAAGTCAACTCGGCAAACTGCCCCAGGGCAAATATAAATTGTTGCAGTTTTCTCGGCTTTTGACCAATATCCCAACTTTAAATCATGAGCAAGAAGCAGAAGAGAGCTCTCACCATAGAAAGCTTTTACGGAGAAAAAATAGAACAGTCCCCAGATCCTGACATTATGAAAACAATCCCAGATGAAGCCACAAAGGCAGACTTAAGTTGGTCTCCCTTTCAGAAGGCTTACCTGGATGATTGCATTAAGAATCTCAAAAGAGAGCTAGAAGAAGAATGGGGAAGTAAATTGAGATCAGGGCAGCAGAAATATCAAAAACTGGAAAATAGGACTGGTGAATTGGAAAAAGAAAACAGTTCACTGAAAAACAAAATTGGTGAATTGGAAAAAATCACCAACTCACTGGAAAATAAAAATGGTGAACTGAAAATCAAAATTGGTGAATTGGAAAAAGACAACAATTCACTGAAAAACAAAATTGGTGAATTGGAAAAAGACAACAATTCACTGAAAAATAAAACTGGCAAAATGGAAAAAGAATGCATTGAATCCAGAAATTCAATTGGCCAGCTACAAAAGGAGCTAAAAAAGATAACTGAAGGAAATAATACTCTAAAAATTAAAATTGAACAAATAGAAGAAATCATGGGGGCAGCTAGGTGGCGCAGTGGAGAAAGCACCAGCCCTGAAGTCAGGAGGACCCGAGTTTAAATCTGGTCTAAGACACTTCCTAGCTGTGTGACCCTGGGCAAGTCACTTAACCCCAATTGCCAAAGAAAGAAAGAAAGAAAGAAAGAAAGAAAGAAAGAAAGAAAGAAATGATGAACAGACTGATTTCAGAAAAGCCTGGAAACTTATGTGAACTGATGCTGAGTGAAGTAAGCAGAACCCAGAACACTGTACAGTAAGATTATATGATGATCAATTATGATTCTTAGCTCTTCTCAGCAATACAGTGATCTAAGAATTCCAATAGAATTGAGATAGAAAATGCCATCTGCATCCAGAAAGATAACTGTGGAGATGTAATATAGATCAAAGCATACTATTTTCACCTGCTTTTGTTATTTGCTTTTTTCTTTCTTCTGTTTTTCCCCCTTTTGTTCTGATTTTTTTCTTTTTCTTTTTTTTAAAATAAGGTAAAGGAGGCTTTGTCTTGAGGTGTCACATTTGGAGAGCTCTGACAATTTCTGTGGTTATTTAGCAGGCTAGAAATGGTGTGTTTAATAATTATCAAGATTAATTAGTATAGGAAGCTTTCAGAGGATCGGCTGGGTGAATTCTTTCCCTGGCTCATAGCATTCTCCTCTTCCCCAGCATAGCAGTCTCAAACTGGTGTCTTAGGGTCACTTTTTCTCTCACATCCCATCCCTAACAAGAAACTATTTCTTCTTCCTCAAGATGAGAACAGGTTTGCTTTTTTTCTTAAGTTATTTTTTGATCTATTTAAAGATAATTCTGTTTGGTTCATAAAATCATACAATTTTAGAATCATAATTAATCATAGACAAATTATCCATGCCACCTCCTCTCCCATTTTACAGATTAGGATGTTAAGGCCAACAAAGGCTGAGACTTGATTAAAACCCTAGTGACCTCTGGTTTATAAGGATAGTCATGGCCCTCACGGGAGGAGTTCATCAAACAGTCCTAGTGGAAGGATATTCCTATTGCCTTTTTATCTTCCCCTTTTAAATTTCTGTCTCTTGACCCCTTGATTGTCTTCATTTAAACCTATTGGCTTTTTAGCATTTAGGCCAAAAAAAAAAATTATTATTTTTAGATCTGTACGGCTAAAATAATTCTTTAAATCTTAGCAATGAACTTTCAGAATATTTTTTGCACAAAATAGACACTAAATTAATATTTGGTAAATGCAAATAATTTATTACAGAAGCTTAAAAAAAACACATGTAATATAATATCACTGTTATTAGGAACTTAGTCTTTAGTGTGGGCAATTTTTGCTACCAGAGGTAAAAATAAATTTAAGGCATTCATTTATCAAATATTAATAGTTTAGTATAATATCACCCCATATTATACCTTCCTCAGGTTTCTTTAGATATTTAAATATAAAGCACTTTACAACCCTTAAAGTTCTCTATAAATATTATTTATTTAATAATAACTGATAGTATTACTATTAATCAGTCAACAAAGATTTATTAATCAGTTACTAAGTGTCATTGTGTTAAGTGTTAGGGGAACAAAGACAAAATTGAAATATTCCTTGCCCTCAAGGATTTTACATTCTAAAAGGAAAGACACAATATATGTCTAAATATATAGGGAATATATACAAAATGAATACAAGACAGTTTGGGGAGGGAAAACACTGGCAGCTGGGTGTAGGAGTATGGGGTAGATTAGGAAAGCAACCAACAAGTATTCATTAAGTACTATGTGCTAGGAGCTATGTTAAACTCTGGGAATACAAATATAATACCAAAAAGACAGTCCTTCTCAAGCAGTTGACATATTAAACAAAACAGAGCTGAAAAATAGGGGTAGGGGGTAAGATATGGAATAGGAAAAGAGAAAGAAGGGCAAGAGGAAGAAGATGGTAAAATCCAGAAAATCAAGAATGGAGCTAAGAGTTGTTGTTGGCCTGGGAACTTCCTCAGACTAGATATGTGACCCTAGATGAGTCATTTAACTTCTAGATGCCTCAAAAAACTCTTTTGAGTTACAGAAACTTAAACTATGAGCTATTTTAGTGAAATGAGTTCTCAAAATAGAAATTCCTACTATGGAACTGTGTTAACATACCTGATCATAAGGGAAACAATGATAAAATATTACACAGTTTCCCCCCATGAACTATATCATACTGTACTCTATTGTGTAGGAGGGAAAAGACATAGAGAAGTACAATATCAGGTAGGGTGTGATAAGAGCAAAGGAGAGATCCAGTCAAAGAGCTCTAAGAAAATTTATTTGGGGAGAGGAATTTTTTTCTTTTAGCTGGAAGAGGATGAGGGGAGATGAGGGAGAGCAACACTTGAATGAGTTTTTCAGGAAGAGACAAACTATGAAAGGCACAAAACAGAATGTATTCCAGGCAGGTGGAACAGTTTGTACCAATTGTATGAAGTTAGGAGATAGAATAATGATTTTCAGGGAAATAATATTAAGTAAAGCTTGAAAAGTACATTGGAGCCAAATTATATAGGGCATAAATACCAAGAAGAGGGGGAAAGGTTTAATATAAGAATCAATATAGAGTCATAGAAGATTTTGTGGGTAAAAGGTTGACATGGTCAAATTTATGTCTCAAGAAGATAATTTTGGCAGCAGTGAGAAAGATGGTCTGGAAAAGGAAGAAGTAAGAAGGATCTGAACTAAGCAGTATGAAGAAAGAAAGGATATGAGAGAAATTGTGAAAATCAAATTGCGAGTCTGTAGGTTTTTAATTAAAGTTGACTTCAAAAATCTCTTGGGTGACTAGGATCAACTAAAGAAATCAGAATTTGGGAAGAGAGGAAGAGTGATGGGGATTGGAAAAGAAGATGAATTCAATTTTGGAAAGGCTGAGTTTGAGTATCAGCAAAATATTTAGGTGGAAATGTCCTATGGGCAACTAGAGATGTAGGACTGGAGCTTAGGGCTAGATATACAGATTTGTGATTAATTTGCAAAGAGGCACATCAAACCCATGGGAATAGGTTCACCAAAGAAGATAAAAGAGAGAGGAGGATCTATAATAGATCCTCTAGGAATACCCAAATTGGGGATGAGAAGAGGACAATGAATCACTAAGAGAGAATATGGAGCACACAGGAAAACTATGAGCAAGCATTATCACAAAGACCAAGGAAGGAGAGCTCTCCAGGAAGATAGTGTGAGGGTATGATATATAGTGACAAATACCACAGATGGTCAAGGAGAATTAGTACTGAGAAAAGGTTATAATATTTGAAAATTAAAATGTTTGATGTAAAGTACTAATTAAAGACATGGCAAATAAAAAATTTTGAATTTTTACCTCATACCTAGAAAAATGGCAGAGTAAGAGTCAGTATCAGAGAAACTTTTGTAAAGATGAGCCAACTAATACAATATGGATGGAGTTGTGAACTATCTTTCTGGAAAACAATTTGCAATTATAAAAAGAAGATAAATAAAACATTCATACTCTTTGATAAAGAAATTCCACCGATAGAAATATGCCCCAAGGATAGAAGTGACAAAGAGAAAGGTCCCATATACTTAAAAATTAGCACATTTTCAGTGGGAAAAAACTAGAAACAAATTGAGGAATGATTCAACAAATTGTGATACATGAATGTAAAGGGGTATTTCTGAGCTATGGGGAAAAAATACAGAGAAATATGATACAAAATGGAGCAGAACTAGAAAAACAATATACAAAGATCACAACAAAGTAAAGTGACAGAGCAATCAAAAGTGGCAGAGTTTGGAATTATGCCTAAAAAGTTACTTGACTTTGCCCTTTGATCCAGTGATACCAAATAAGTTTATATCCCAAAGAGATCAAAGAAAGAAAAAAAGGACCTATATGTACAAAAATATTTATAGCTGCTCTTTTCATAGTGGCAAAGAGCTCAAAACTAAAACAAATGGGAAACAAATTATAATATGTGAATGTAATGGAATATTACCGTGCTATGAGAAACAATGAAGACAATTTGTATGAATTAAAAAAAACCGAAGTGAGCAGAATTGGAACAACTTATCCAATAACAAGACAATATAAAGAGGCAGCTAGTGGCCCAGGAGATAGAACACAGGGCCTGGAGTTAGGAAGACTTGAGATCAAATTTTGCCTCAAACATGTACTAGCTTAGGTGACACAGGGGAAGTCAATTTCTCAACCTCTGGTTGCCTCAATTTCTTCCACTGAAAAATTAGTTTAATAACACAATATCTTCCAGGGTTATTGTGACAATCAAACCAGATAATATTTTTAAGGTGCTTAGTACTGTGCCTAGCACATAGTAGGTATTCAATAAATGGTTGTTTCCTTCCTTCCTAAAGACAAATAACTTTTAAAGACTTAAGAACACTAATCAATGTAATGACCACCCCAAAGGAACCATGAGAAAGACAAGCTACCCACCTCCTGATTCCTAAGAGTGATGACAGATTTGGAACAGAATGAGATGTTTTCTGGACAAAACTAATGTGGGAATTAGTTTTGCTTGATTAAGCACATTTGTTAAAAGGGTTTCGTTTTTAACAGGTAGGAAGGTAAGGAGGTAAAGAGTAACAGGATAGGAGAAGCAGGTAAGGAGGTAGGAATTTGTGTTAATTTACATAAATAAAAAAATCTAAAACAAACAAATGAATGATCAAATAAACAAATAAATAGATGATACAGTATTGGCTCTAGCACTGGTTCTGCAGCCAGGAGGTCCTGAATTCAAATTTGACCTCAGACACGTAACATATATATATTTTAAATTAAAGCTTTTTATTTGCATAACATATGTATGGGTAGTTGTTCAACATTGACCATTACAAAGCTTTCCATTACAAATTTTCCCCCCTATTCCCCTCCCCTCCCCTAGATGGCAGGAAGTCCACTACATGTTAATTATATTAAAATATTTGACAAATCGAATATATGTATACATGTATTATAATGTAATTGGTAAAATTAGAAAAGTAAACATTTTATTTATAGAATAAGACTGAGGTATTGGATGTTGGAAATGGGATAATTAAAGATGTTTAGTAAATGGGATAAGGGGAAAAACAATAGCTGGGGGAATTTTAATGCAAGCAGAAGTTCAAGTTCTCTAAGCCTTGTAATAGGGGGAAGGCTAAGTGGAGTGGCAATAAATAGGAAGGGAGAGTGTAGGCAATGGTTAATAAGAGCTGACTAACTTTTGGCAGCTCTAATAATACTTCCCTATCTTTTAACGCATGGCCTATACATTTGAATTTAGGCTTCCTTTGCTGCTTTAAAGAATATTTGCCTTCAGGGTACTGAATTAGGACCATCTGTTCTAAACAGCTTTTGTCTAAATAAGATGGAAAAGTCAATCAATACTCTCTGACTACACTTGCTAAACTGCATTGTTTCTATGCATATACTCTGAGGACAGCTCATGGAACATTTAATATTTTTAAATGTTCATATCATATCACAGAAAAGGAAAAAAATAAAAGTAACCTATTTATCAGTTTATAAAACTGACATAATTTTTTTGTTGCAAAATTTTCTAATAGAAATTTTCATTGCTACTTCAAAAAAAACACTTTTTTAAAATTTGAAAAATCCCTTAAAAAAAGTCAATTATTCTAATAAAATGGACTCATTAAAAGAGCCAAATAGAAAATTGTTAAACTATATTGGATTACTTGCCATCTAGGGAAGGGAGGAAAAATTGAAATACAAGGTTTTGTAAGGGTCAATATTGAAAAATTATCCATGTATATGTTTTGAAAATAAAAAGCTTTAATAAAAAAGAGATTAAAAAAAAGAAAATTGTTAAATATTTTGTATATAGTTAATAATTTACAAGCTACTAGAGGAAGAAAAAAACTATATGAAGCTTTCCATAAGGCTAGTTTCTAAGTAGTAAAAGAAGTAATTATCAACAATGAATTTGAATAATCAGATTTCATGAAGTACAATATTTTCTGAGGGCAATATCTGAGCTGACAATTAAGAATAAATTATATTCATTAACTTTTTCTGACTCTTGCCCCTTCAGGTTTATACAAGGTATATATTTAAAAAAAACAATGTACATTACTCCCATAATGTATTGGGCATAGTTTATTGCTAAATATTAAAGACACAAGAGCACTTAAAAAAAGAGAGAGAGAGAGAGAGAGAGAGAGAGAGAGAGAGAGAGAGAGAGAGAGAGAGAGAGATCTGAATTGTAGGTTCCAGACTTTAGTCCATAAGCAGCTACAGGAGCTCAGACAAGTCTTACTCTCTCTGGGTTTCAGTTTTCTCTTCTGTGGAAAAAGGAGTTGGACCAGATCCTAGATTATTTCTAAAACTCAACTCTAAAATGTTGTTTCTAGAACTATAACATCAAAAATAATAGAAATGTGCAGTAACAGGGTTTTTGTGTGTGTGCCTCAATCATATATATAAATATTAGCAAAGAAAAATGGTGTAGAAACATGTTTTCTTTTCTTTTTTTTAATGCTAAATGAAACAAAGGAAGACAAACAATTATTTGATCTTATAACAAGAGTGCACCATTGATTTACTAATCTTAACTTTAGGCCTTTCTGCTTGATTGCCTAGATTTAAAGCCTGTGTGTGGTCAATTTAACCCAGTAACAGTCAATCTTTTTCTTAGGGGAAAAAAAAAAAGACAATTATTCAATTAATTAAACATTCTTGCATTGCCTAATATCCTGCCAAAGATATTCTACTGTCATTGAAGAGAATTAACACAGAATCCAAGCTGGAAAGGGATTCCAGTTTAGACACACAGGAAAAACCAATTATTTTCTGGTACTCCTACATGTATTCCTATATATAGACTATTACATGCAATTAGATGTTCAATCTAATTGCAACTTATCCATTATTTGCGTGTGTGTGTGAGTGTGCGTGTGTGTTTATCTTAGAAACTGTAAGTAGGAAGTGAGTAGGGTTCAAAATTAAACAGAAGAAAGGCACTAGATGATTTCTGAAAAAACTATAAGCTTTCTTTAACCAGGTCAAACTTCGCCCTGAAACAAAAGACCCATATCTGATAGTGGCTAAGAAATAGGTGGGTCAGTGGGTCAGAGTAGACATAAAATGCAAAGTTGTAAACTATTATAATAACATTGTATTTGATAAATATAAAGATTTAAGTTTTAAGGATATGAATGGACTATTTGGTAAAAAATTGTTGGGAAAACTGAAAAGGAGTCTGACAGAAATTGGGCATTAACTAGTATTTTATACCACTTAATAAGGTTAAAGTCAAAATGGATACATGACCTAGATATAAAGGGAGATATCATAAGTAAATCAGAAGAACATGGAACGTACTACCAATTAATGAATCCTGATGAATAAATAAAAGAGCATTGTGATATAAAACGGATAATTTTGATTATATTAATTAAAAGGCTGTTATCAGATAAAACCAATTTTATGGCCAAAATTAAAAAGCAGGAAATTTTTTGGGGGAAATTACAGTTTCTTGGATAAAGGTCTCATATCTCAAATATATAGAGAAGTCTGTCAAACTGATAAAAACATAAGACATTCCCCAAGTGTTGGTCAAAGGATAAGAACAGGCAGTTTTTTTGATGAAGAAACAAAGCTATAGAAAGTTATATGAAAAAAATGCGCTAAATCACTATTGTTTAGAGAACTGCAAATTAAAACAATGTAGAGTATCAACTCAAACCTATCAGATTGGCTAAAATGATAGAAGAGGAAAATGACAAATGTTGAAGGGAATATGGGAAATTGGGACACTGTTGGTGGAATTGTAAACTGATTCAACCAATGTGGAAAGCAATCTAGAAATACGCCCAAATAGTTTTAAAATTGTATATACCCTCTGACTCAGCAATACCACCAAGTCTACCAATTATATGTTTCCCAAGGCGATTAGAAAAAAAGGAAAAAAAATCCTTATGATATAAAATAAGTACAGCAGCTTTTTTTGCAATGGCAAAGAAGTGGAAATTGAAGGGATACCCATCACCTGGGGAATGACTAAATATGTTGTGGTACATGACTGTAATGGAACACTATTGTTCCATAAGAAATGATGAGTGGTTGATGTTAGAAAAACATGGAAAGACTTGCATGAAATAATAGAGTGAAATGAGCAGCATCAAGGAATGTTGCATACAGTAACAGCAAATGTTTGAAAAATATGAATGTTGTTATTCTATTAATTTATCAAATCTACTAGAAGACCTATGAAGAAAATGCAATTCTCCTCCAGAGAAAGAACTAATAAACTGATAAATGTATATTTTTATATGTGGGTGTGTATACATGCATGTATTAGTGTCAAATGGTAGCCTTTTGCAGTGTGGGCTAGAGAGGGAGGGAGACAGTTTGGAAAATAAATTGCAATAAAAATTTAATTAGATTCAAAACAAAACTTCAAAAAGCCAAATGCTCACCTTTTAAATACCAATATTTTACTAATGATGTTGCTTGGCTCTCTGAGTGGGACAGCAGCTAGGTGGCATAATGGATAAATTGCTGGAACAGGAGTCAGGAAAACCTAAGTTCAAATCTGGTTCAGATACTTACTAGCTGTGTGATGCTGGACTAATCACCCAACCCTGTTTGCCTCAGTTTTCTCAACTATAAAATGAGCTAGAGAAGAAAATGGCAAACCACTCCAATGTCTGCCTAGAAAACCTCAAATGGGGTCATGGAGAGTTATACATGACTGAAACAAGTAACAGCAAAATAATTGTGAATCATGGCTAACTACGGTCTCTGAAAAAAAGAGTATCACAATGCAATGAAAGGATATATGGTAAATATAAGTAGGCTATTACAAATAAATATCAAGGAACTATGAAGAATAAACAAAATAAAAGATGCTTTAATAGTAAAAGTCTTACTAACTTAAAACTGCTCTAGGACTATTGGACTACAGTGTATAAAAATGAAAAAGAAAAAAGGCTAGTTATATGGAGAAAGTGAGGAACAACCAAAAGACCAAAAGACTGGTATCTTCTAGATTTTAGAAGGAAAGAAGAAAAACTTCCAGCATGTTTAGCTGATCCCTTAATGGAAGAACACAGATAAGAGTCACACAGAATAAGCAGGCATACATGGTCTTTGATCTACTTCACTGTAAGGAAAATCAATCAATGCGACCATGGATCTAGTTGAATATTTAAATGTATGTATTTTTTGTTGTTCTGTCATTTTTAGTTGTTTCTGTCTCTTCATGACCCCATTTGGAGTTTTCTTGGCAATGATACTGGAATGGTTTGTCATTTCCTTCTTCAGTTTTTTACAGATAGAAAAATTGCCCAGGTTCATGGAGCTAGTAAGTGTCTGAGGACAGATTTGAATTCAGAAAGATGACTCTTCTTGACTGGGCTCAGCACTCTATCATATCACTTAGCTGCCCTTATGTACTTAATTATATATTGTGCTAAGCATTGGGGACACAAGTTTAAAATCTGGTAGGAATAATAAAAACTTAGTATATTAAATCCTATGTAAGGTATGAGGCTAAATAGAAAATTTTAAACATATTAGAATAAGTACGCAGAAGATAAAAGCTGAGAAATAAGGGACTAAAGGAAGAATAGCTAACTTCTGACTGTGAGGGTAGGGAAAGGAAAAAGCCTATATTTGTGGTGGTTTCATGGCAGAAGTAACACATATTCAGCCATTCAAGATTTTTTTTTTCATGACAGCATTGTATATTTTATGTCTCCTACTTATTCTACTACATGGATATCAGTACAGTCTTTTTTTTTTAATTTTATTTTATTTGCAAAAACATATGTATGGGAAATTCTTCAACATTAACCCTTACAAAGCTTTCTGTTACAAATTTTTCCCCCCAACTCCCCACCCCTCCCCTAGATGGCAGGATATCCATTACATGTTAATTATGTTAAAATATTGGCAAATCGAAT
>JAJPUD010001479.1:48359-61132 GCA_023553655.1 Myrmecobius fasciatus | reverse complement strand
AAAAAAAAAAAAACCCCGAGAAGGAAAACATAATGCAGGCAAACATCAATAGAGAGAGTGAAAATGTTATGTTGTGGTCCACATTCAAATCCCTCTCTCAGGGTATATAGGGCTTTCTTCATCACTGAACAATTAGAATTGGTTTGAAACATCTCACTGTTGAAGAGAGCCACATCCTTCAGAAATGATCATCATATAGTTTTGTTGTTGCCATGTATAATGATCCCCTGGTTCTGCTGATTTCACTCAGCATCAGTTCATGCAAGTCTCTCCAGGCCTCTCTGAAATCATCCTGCTGATCGTTTCTTACAGAACAATAATATTCCATAACATTCATATATCATAATTTGTTCAGCCATTCTCCAACTGATGGGCATCCATTCAGTTTCCAGTTTCTAGCCACTACAAAAAGGGCTGCCACATTTTTGTACATGTGGATCCCTTTCCCTCCTTTAAGATGTCTTTGGGATATAAGCCCAATAGAAACACTGCTGGGTCAAAGGGTATGCACAGTTATCAAACTCTTTGGGCACAGTTTCAAATTGCTCTCCAGAATGGCTGGATCCATTCACAGTTCCACCAACAATCTATCAGTGTCCCAGTTTTCCCACATCCCCTCCAACATTCATCATTATCTTTTCCTGTCATCTTAGCCAATCTGACAGGTGTGTAGTGGTATCTTAGAGTTGTCTTAATTTGCATTTCTCGGATCAATAATTATTTGGAGAATCTTTTCATATGACTAGAAATAGTTTTAATTTCTTTATCTGAAAATTGTTCATATTCTCTGACCATTTATCAATTGGAGAATGGCTTGAATTCTTATAAATTTGAGTCAATTTTCTATATATTTTAGAAATGAGGCCTTTATCAGAGCCCTTAAATGTAAGAATGATTTCCCAATTTATTGCTTCCCTCCTAATCTGGTCTGCATTAGTTTTGTTTGTACAAAAACTTTTTAACTTAATATAATCAAAATTATCTATCAATTAAGAGTTCCAGTTCTTCTTTGGACACAAATTCTTTCATTTTCCACAGATCTGGGAGGTAAACTATCCTATGTTCCTCTAATTTGTTTATAATATCACTCTTAATGTCTAAATCATGAACCCATTTAATCTTATCTTGGTATATAGTGTTAGATGTGGGTCAAGCCCTAATTTCTTCTATACTAATTTCCAATTTTCTTAGCAGTTTTTGTCAAATAGTGAGTTCTTATCCCAAAAGCTGGGGTCTTTGGGTTTATCAAACACTAGATTGCTAGTTATTGCCTATTTTGTCCTGTGGTCCTATCCTATTCCACTGATCAACTACTCTCAAATATATGTATTTCTACTAACTAAAACTATAGTGAATCAGAATGCTTGGTTTTAACCAGATGAAACCAAACTGAATTGGTTTCCTTACCTTTGTAAGGAAATCTTCCAGCAAATGTACACTGGATTTTGTACCATATATGCATTCCATTGTTCTTTTTGGTTATTAATTCTGTAATTTTAAAGAAGGTATATGACTCCAAGAAAATGTGCAAAAAGTTTAACTTCAAAAATTGTAACTTATTGAGTATTTAGAGGCATTGCAATGGCTATGAATGTGGGGGAAATTAAGCATCTGAAGAATGATTAAAATAAAACTATCAGTCATAGTAGAACAAAGAGAGGTTCACTAAAAGGAAAATTTCATTAAAAATGAAAAAAAAAAAACATCAAGAATTGACAAACTATAGAGGAAAATCAGTGTAATTAATCCTTGAAAGCAAGCAAATACTTTTAGAGGAAAATGACAGCTGCAGAAATTGTACTGATTTCTCTATGGTATGGCAAAGGAACTTGTGCAAATCCTGAATCGCGGCCTTGAGGCAGAGGGGCCTGGTTACTGATCTAGAGCCAAACATCCTAGAGAACGAAATCAATTGGGTCTTAGAAAGTATTGCTAAAACAAGGCTAGTGGAAGTGACTGAACTCCAGCCAAATTATGTAAAATCCTAAAAGATGATGCCATTAAAGTGCTCCATTCTATATGTTAGCAAATTTGGAAAATTCAACAGTGATCACTGGATTGGAAAAGATCATTTCATGTCCTGATGCTAAAGAAGGGCAATGTCTAGGGATGCTCAAATTAGTGAACTACATTCATTTCATACATCAGCAGACTATGCTTAAGATTTTGCAAGCCAGTCTTCAGCAATATGTAAACAGAGAATTACAAAAAAAGGCTGGTTTTCAAAGAGGTAGAGGAAGTAACGACCAAATTGCCATCATTTGCTGGATAGTGAAGAAAGCAAGGGAGTTCCAGAAAAAACATCTTTCTGCTTCATCAACTATACTAAAGTTTTTGAGTGTATGGATCACCAAAAATAAAAAAATCATATATATATATATATGGCTAAATCCCCCTAAAGATGGGAGTATCAATCATGTTTCTTGTTTCTTGAGGAACTTGTAAGCAGGTCAAGAAGTAACAGTCAAAATCAAACATGGAATAACCAATTGGTTAAATTTGAAAAAGAAAAGTATGGTAAGGTTTTATATTGTCACCTTAACTTATATGCTGAGTATATCTTACAAAATGCTAGACTGAATATCAAAAGACAGAATTAAGGCTGCTGGGAGAAATAGCCACAATCTCAAACATTTAGATAATACCACTCTGATGGCAGGAAGTGAAGAGTAATTATGAAGCTTCTTGAAGAAAGTGAAAGAAGAAAGTGTATGGCCTAAAGCTTAACATCAAAAAAACCAAAACCAAAAACAAAACTTAAGCTCTTTACAACTGGTCCCATCATGGCAAATAAAATAGAGGGAATACCAGATTTTATCTTCTTGGACTCAAAGATCATTGTAGACAGCATTAAGTTAATGCTTGCTCCTTGGGAAAAAAAGCCATAACAAATTGGGACAGCAGGGGCAGCTAGGTGGCGTAGTGGATAGAGCACCAGCCCTGAAGCCAGGAGGACCTGAGTTCAAATCTGGTCTCAGACACGTAACAGCTGTGTGACCCTGGGCAAGTCACAACCCTAATTGCCTCAGCAAAAAATTAAAAAAAAAAAAAAAAAAAATTAAAAAAAAAAAAAAAAAAAAAAGAGAGAGAGAGAGAATTACAAATTGGGACAGCATAAAAAGAAGAGATATCGCAATGCCAACAGAGGTTCATGCAGTCAAAGCTATGATTTTTCCTGTAGAAATGTATGACTGTGAAAGTTGCAATATAAGAAAAGGAGTGCTGCAGAATTGATACTTTCAAACTGTCCTGATGCAGATTTGTGAGAGTCCTTTGAATAACAAGAAGATCAAATGAGTTAAGAGTTAAAGAAATTAACTGAAAACTATTAATTGGAAGGTCAAATAATGAAACTGAAGCTTAAATATTTTGGTCCCATGGGAAGTAGAACTAAGTAGAAAAAGACCCTGAGGTGGGGACAAACAGAACTTAATACATATTGACATTTTCGGAAGATATATTTTTAAACCACAAATTTTCATATATGTGAAATATACCATTCTAAATATTTACTATTTTTTTTTGCAAAATACTTATTTCAAGAGAAGTAAGGTAGCTAGATAATACAGCGGATAGAAAGCTAGGCTTAAAGTCAGACTTTATTTCAAATCTGGTCTCAGACAATTCGTTTAAGCTGTCTGCCTCAGTTTCCTCCTATGTAAAATGGGAATAACAGCAATAATAACAGCAACTACCATTATGTCATTAAGAAGATTAACAAAGTGATTTGCAAATCTTAAGGTACTATATGTCAGTTATGATCATTATTATTATTGTTGTTGTTAAGTAGCATGATATAGACTAAGAGAACATCACATTTGGAGTTGCAGGATCAATATTAGAAACCTAGACTTTTCAACTGACTGTGTAATATTGCACCATATGCAAATTCTCTGGACCTCAATTTTTTGATCTATAAAAGTAAGGGACTAATCTTATAATAATCTCCAAACTCTTGATCATTTATCTCTATCAATGAAAAATTTTTGAGCACATGTTCCCAATAATTGTTTATTTGCTTATTTATAAATTATATACATGTACTACTATATTGAATATATCATAAAACTTACATGAAAAATATAAATGTTTAAAAGATGAGATAAAGCTGAAATAAAATTTAATCTCAGTGTCAACAGGGAGCCACTGGCATTTATTTATTGAATAGGGAAGTGCCATGATACTTTAGGAAAATCAATTTTGACAGCAGTGTACAAAATGGATTAGAGAGGGGAGAAAACTGAATGAGAAAATTGGGGAAAACTATTGCAATATTCTGTAAGTGGTGGGGAAGACCTAAACTAGAGTGGTGCTTGTGTGATTAGAGGAGCAGAATGAGAGATGTAGAAGGAAAAATGACAAGATTTGGCAGTTGTCTGGATATATGGATTGAGAGAAAATGATGAATTGAAGATGATATTAAAATTATAGAGCTTGATTATTGGGCTACAGTTCACCAATGTCTGTCTTTGAATGTAGAGCCAACCCTCCAAAATGCATCCATCTGGTATAGGCATCTGAAGTGCACAGGTACAAAGATGGTTATGCTTAGTTGGGGGAATAAGCAAAAATTTTCCCAATAGAAACTTTGGGGTATCAGACTGAAGTTAGGCTCTAACTTCCTTCAAGAAGTTATCTCTAAATAATAAGGTGGAAGGTATGATTTTAATGGAGACCCTACTTTCAAGGAGCTTAAAATCTAGTAGGGGAAAATACTTATATATAAACATGCATGTAATGTAAGCTTTGTATCTCTAGTATGCAGCACAGGGCTTAGCACATAGTAAGCACTTAATAAATGCTTACCAACTGATTGAAATAACTATGTTAGGATATCTGTACACAGTAGAGGTCAGAGAAGAATGAGATCAGGAAGAAAGCAAACACTACCTGAAGAAGAACCACCAGAGAAGATAACGCTTGAGCCTGACCCTTAAAGAAGATGATTTTAACAAGCAGAAATGTGGAAGAAGCCTATTCAGGCTTAAAAGCTAAGTTGTACAAATAAACAGAAGCAGGAAGGGGCAAGAAGAGATCAGAAAATGATTGGGCCACCAAGTGTACATGGGAGAAGAGTATGAAATAAGGGTGAAAAAGCAAGTAGAGTAAAAGTCAAGATAAGAAATGTGTATTTTATCCTATAGACAATGGGGAATAACACAATCAGACATGTGCATTAGATTATTTTGGCAGGTGTATGAAGGATGAAGTTGACTAGAGGCAAAAGATCAATCAAGAAGCTATTCTAATAGTGCAGATGAGAAGTGATGATGGCTTGAATTAGGGTAATGGAAGTGGGAATAAAAAGTAGGGAGTAGACATGAGAGAGATTTCAAAAAATATTTGACAAGATTTGACATCTAATTAGAGATTGAGAGAAAAAGAATGTTTTGAACCTGTATGACTAGGAGGATTATGATATCATCCACAGAAATAAGAATATTGTGAAGGACAAATACAGTTTCAGATATGTTGCATTTAAGGTGCTCTTGGGACATCCTGAGCTAGCAAATAGAACTATATGAGTTAGGCTCAGGAGAAAAATAATGGGTAGAGCTACCAGTAATCATCTACTTACAGGTAAATGTAAAGAGGTAGTAGTAAACAAAATTTCCAAGGGAAAGAATATAAAAAGACTAAGGATAACCCCGAAGCTGTCCACAATCAGTGGGACTAAGAAGAGAAAAAATTAAATAAGTTTTCAAGGAGGTTATCAAAAAAGAACCAGTATTAAGCAGGGCCAACAATGCCCCTGGAAAAACATGGTATCAAAAAGGGATTGTTAGTGTCAAATATTGCAGAAAGGTCAAGATAGATGAGTGAACTTGGCAATTTTGGTCATTAATGATCTTGAAAAGAATGGTTGGCTGGGAAATCAGATATGATGAGGATTAAGGATTGGGTAGATAAAGAGAAAGCTGACAATTAGTATAGTTTACTTCTTCTAGAAATGTGGTTGAAAAGGAAGAGACAGATGATACAATAGTTTAAGAGACCATCAGCATCAAAAGGATGATATTATTTTGGAAGATTCTGACCAGAAGAGTCACTATCTGCTGAGATGGGAAACAAGAAAGAAAAATTTAGGGAAATGGAGAAACACGGCTGAGAAAATACGAAGAATACAGCTTTAGTTTTATGAGTAAAATATCTTTTTTAAAAATTAAAGCTGTTTATTTTCAAAACATATGAATAGATAATTTTCAACATTTATCCTTGCAAAACCTTGTGTTCCAAAGTTTTTTTTCCATTCCCTTTCCTTCATGTCCTCCCTTGGACGGGAAGTAATCCAATATATGTTAAACATGTGCAATTCTTCTATATATATTTCCACAATTATCAATCTGCATAAGAAAAATCAAATCAAAAAGGAAAAAAATAAGAAAGAAAAAATAAAGCAAGAAAACAACAATAAAAAAGATGAAAATAGTTTTTTGGGATACAGGCCCAGTAGAGACTGCTGGATGGATCAAGGGTATGAATAGTTTGATAGTCCTTTGGGCATAGTTCCAAATTGCTTTCCAGAATGGTTGGATCTGTTAAGAATTCCACCAACAATGTATTAATGTCCCAGTTTTCCCACATCCCCTCCAACATTCATGATTATCTTTTCTTTTCATCTTAGCCAATCTAAAAGGTGTGTAGTGGTACTTCGGAGTTGTGTTAATTTGTTTTTCTCTGATCAATAATGATTTGGAGCATTTTTTCATATGATTAATCAGTAAAATTTCTAAGGCAAAAAAGAAGAGGCAAAGAAGAAAAGAAGATAAAACTGAAATGAACTGAAAGTAGTTGTTTTGAGGAGGGCAGTTATAAAAGAATATAATTATGAGGACACAGATGACAGAATAAATTTAAAACAAATTCAATTAGCTCAATTTCATGAGAGACAAATATGGTGAGGAAAAGGTGCTTAGTTACACTTTTGTGAAGTTCTAACTCAATCTTTAATTTAGTAAATCTATGCTTAGCTTACAAAAGGGTTCTGTTCCAAAAATTTGTGTGCAAGTAAGTTATTTGGAACTCTAAATGCATTTTCTCCTTGAAATAATGTTATACTGGATAGTTCTTTCCTAGGTCAACCCACAAAATTGCAAATTAATCCAACATCTATCAGAAATTTAGTGCTGGCCTCATGACCTTGGAAAATTCACTTAATAGTTCAGTGCCCTAGGAAACTAAGAGTATAAATTGTAGAGAAGGTGCTAGTATTAAGGGGAACTGGAAAAGATTTGTTAGAGGTGAGATTTTAGCTGATATTTCTGAGAGATGGAGTAACTGTGCAAGAAGACCAGTCATTTGTGAGTAGATGGATTTGTGAATAGATGGAGAGAAGTAAGGTTTAAGAAGACTGAAAAGGTAATAAGGAGTCAAGGTTATATTTGATCCGGGAGGGTAATAAGGAGACACCAGAGGAAGAGAAGGAAAATAAGAGGCAGAGGGAGGGAAGAAGGAAGGGGAAGAGAGACAGAGACAGAGAGAAAGAAAAGGAGAAAGAGAAATAGTGTGTTATATCCCCTATTACTGTCTGGGGTACACCACCCTTTTCAGTCACTTAGACTGGCAATCTAGGGGTCATGCAGGATTGACTCCTTACTCTCCCTTATTCCCATACTCAATCTTCTGCCAAGGCCTGTTGGTTTAACCTTCACATTGTTTATTATATATGCTTCCTCTCTTGTGACACCCTGGTCCAGACTCTCTTTACCTCTCCACTGGATTTCCAGTTGATCCCTGCCTCATGTCTTTCATTCCTCTAATATACTCTCTACTCACTATCAAAGTGATCTTTCTAAAGTGCAGATGTGACCATGTTATCCCCTTATTCAATAAACACCAGTGGCTCATTATTGCTTCTAGGAATAAAGATATAATCCTCTGGCTTTGAAAACCTTCAATCTGGCCCCTTCCAACTTTTTCAGTGTTCTATATCTTATTCCCCTCCATGTACCATGCAATCCAGTGACACTGGCTTCTTTGCCATTCCTCAAACAAGACACACTAGAAATTTCCCCAGTCTCCTTCAAGACTCAACTCAAATTTACCTTCCAAAAAAGGGATTCTCAAAAATTATCTATTTATATTGCATGTGGTTTGTATGTACAATTATTTGCATGCTGTGATCCCCCTTTAGAACATAAACTTTATTAGGGTAAACAATGTGTTTTTGTCTTTCTTTGAATTCCCAGTGCTTAGAACAGTACCTGGCTGACAATGACTGGCATTCTTGCTATTTCTCAAAGAAGACAAGTCATTTCCTGTCTCTGGGTGTACCTCATGCCTGGAACATTCTTCCTGTTCACCTTCACCTCCTAGTTTTCCTGATTTCCTTCAAATATCAGCTAAAGTTCCACCTACTTTAAGAAGTTTTTCCCCACTTTTTTATGATGATATCACTTAACATTTATAAGGTGTTTACTATGTGTCAGACACTGTTAAGGGCTAGAACTACAATAAGCAAAACAGCCTCAAAAAGTTTATATTCTAATACAATGCTCTGTAAAGAGAAACTAGAGTTGGAAAGGTGAAATAAAAATGGTAGATGTATTGCAACCATCTCCAGGCATGGAAGGGGAAAATCTAGGACTTGCTAAGATAAGGTAAAATTTCAGCAATTCATAAGATGATGATCATATTAATCATCTGTTTAAACACCTCCAAAGGCTATTACCTATCAAATAACCTCTAAATTCATTCAAAGCTCTCCTTCATTGAATAAAATCTCTCTACTTTCAAATTACTTAGGTCACCACCCAAGATTACTTGAAAAGTCTGAGTCCTACCTACCTTCAAGTTTTATTTCCCACTACATGAGCCCTGTGGCTCATGGTCTACTGTCCATTCTCTCTATATAAACTTGGCATTTTCAGACTTTGTGTATATGCTTATGCCATCCCCTCATCCTTAATCTGAACCTCTGGCCTCCATGCCACTCCCCTTTTTCAAAGTCTAGGTCAGTTGCCAACCCCTCCATAAACTCAATTCAACAAACATTTTATGAATGCCTGTTTTTTGCAAAGTATTGTACTAGGCACTCAGAATATAAAGAAAAAACCTAGACAGTCCTCATGTTCAAGGAATCGAAGGGAAAGGCGGACACAAGACACAGAAGATACAAAAATAAGCAAATATGTAATCATATAAAGTAATTTCACTCATTCCAATCATAGGGAATGACATGCAAAGGCATAAAAGCAGGATAAAACATCATGTTAGCAGGCCTGTTTGACTAGAATTGACAGAGTGCACTGCAAATATAATGAAACACAAATGGTAATGCTGATGGAAGCCAAATTAGGAAAGCTTTTAAACAGTAAGAGGAGAATCTGGTTTTTATTCTAGAGGCAACAGGGAAGTTATTAACTCCTTCCACCCATCTCCTCCTTACACTTTTCTTTGTACTTAATGAGTGCTTAAGATAAGGAAACTCTGAAACTGCAAACTTCAAAGTTAGATATGTATGCTTTTCCTTCCTACTTCACACTTTTTTTTTTATAAATGATAGAAAACAGGGATTGAGAGAAAGGGAAGAATTGAGGAGCATGACAAAAATTATGGTTTGTGTGATCAGAAACTAAATGTTTGAATGTAACTCTTTGAGGGCAACGGCAATATCTTATTCCCTCTCCATCCCTTCCAATTAAAATCTTTCCCTTCAAGTATAAGATCAGGGATTTCATTCTTTCCCATGCAACTTTTCTTGATTACTCTCGGGATGGTCAATCTTTCCTTTACATTTCTTTTTTTTTTTCCCCCAAAACCTGTCCTATATTGTCATATAATAATTTGCATTCTAGTTTTCTGTGTGTCAATCTTACTAAACAGCTATTACAATGAAGGCTCCCTAGAGACAATGATATCTTTTTTTTGGGGGGGGGCTTTTTTGCTGAGGCAATTGGGGTTCAATGACTTGCCCATGGTCACACAGCTAGGATGTGTTAAGTGTCTGAGCAAATCTTAACTCGGGACTTCCTGACTTCAGGGCTGGTACTCTATCCACTGTACCACCTAGCTGCCCCCGACAAAGATATCTTTCAAATGTGCAGTTCTAGCATGTGGATAGGATAGTGTATTTGGACTCAAGAAGAGCTGTGTTCAAAATCTGACTCAAATATTTATATGATACGGGCCAAGTCTCGGGTTCTGAGACTAAATTTCTTCATCTGCACAATGGAATGGTTGGGTTCAATAACATTCTATGATTTCTTCCAGATTTTAATCTATGATTCTGTGAAATGTTTGTGAACTATTTTATTTATCTTTCTATTTCCTCACAGCATCTGGCACAGAGCCCTTGTACACAGCAAACCCTCAATGGATATTTGCTCAGTACGTTAATACTAAAGTCTCTTCCTCTATAGCTTTCCCTCTCTCTAACCTTCCCTCTCAACTCCACACTCCTTCCCAATGTCCATCCATTTGAATCCAGGATGCCCCGGGGGAAGGGGAGGGGCAAATCTTAGTGGTAGCAGAAGAATGGCACCAAAAGCTTCTGGAAGGGAGGTGCCTTCCCCACTCCCACTTCACCTTAAGTAGTCACAAGAAAGAACCTAGGAGTGAAGCAGGAGGTTTCAAGTCTCAGTGGGGACAGAAAAGAGTGGAAAAAGGGAGAGCGAGAGAAGAGGGGAGCCAGAGGAAAGATAAGAGAGGGGGGGGAAGAGAGAGTATGAGGAGAAGGAGAAAGAAAAGGAAAAAGAGAAAGGGGAGAAAGAGGAAGAAGGGAAAAGAATATGAAAAAAGGAAAAGAAAGGGAGGACGGGAGGGGCGGGACCGGAGTGAAGGGGAAAGGGCGAGGCAGGAGTGGGGGAGGAAGAGGAAAGAGGGCGGGGGGAGCAGCAGCTCCTCCCATTCGGAAGTTCCACTAAGAGGAGTTACAATTCCCGCCTCCGCCCCCAGTAGGTCCCTCCCAAGGTGCCCCGCGGCTGGGATGAGACCTAGACGACCTGGTAGAAGCTCTAAAGGGACCGTCCTGGATTTTAACCTTCACTACCGTTAAAAAACAAAACAAAAGAAAACAAAACACTCCAGGGCTCACCTCTGTCCCTGACTCCGCCCTCCGGAAGTCGCCGCTCATCGCCCCAGCGGCTCCAGAGACCCGAGAGTCAACTTTCCCTCCTTCCGCGCCATTTATTGATTCCCGGGCGGGTGAGCCCCGGGAAGCGCAGCAGCCCTCCAGCGAGCATGCGCGCTGCGTTGAGCGATTCCCTGAAGGGAGGGGTCCCGCGCACGCGCGTTTTCCGATTCTGGGACTCCTCTCTGCCCCCAGCCCTGGCCTTGCTGGCTCCTGGCCCCTCCTACCCCTATTCTGACATCTGGAGTCTGCTCTCCTACTGCAACTGTAGTCGGTCTCCTGGGTAGATCAACTGAAACAGATTGTGATACTGTTTCCTTTTTTTCATCCTCAGTATCAGCTAATATTTATTGAATAAGACGATGACCTTTATGAAATGTTTACTATTTAACGTACACTTCATAAACAAGTAGGTCTTTTTTTTCCCTCCATTCTTCATAAATGCAATTGTATGTGAATATTTTTAATGGTTACTTGGGGGAAAAAAAGTAAGAATATATTTTATATATGTTGTGTGTGGGTAAAGAAAGTTTTCTTCATAAGATATCCCCACACCGATGAAAGCGCATACTTTGATAAAGTATACCTTTCATTTCCAGTGTGACAGCATTAGATTTTTTAGAGGGGGAAAAAATGGTGCTTGATTATTAGAGAAGTGCCTGCCTGACAGAATGGACTTTTAAAACTCATTTGCAAACACTTATATGGGTCTAAAAGAAAAAAAATTTCGAGTTTGAGGCCTTTCCACTTCCCTTTCCTCCAGCCAACCTGTCCTTCTTAATTTCATCCATTCAATACATATTTATTAAGGATCTACCATATTTTGAACTGATGCTAGGTGAAGCGAGCAGAACCAGGAGAACACTGTACAGTGACAGCAACATTGTGCAATGATCAACTATTTTAGACTTAACTCTTCTCAGCAATACAGTGAATTGACTCATAATGTAAAATGCCATCTACATCTAGAAAAAGAACTATGGAATCTGAATCTTACTATGGTTTTTCCCTTTTGATCTGAGTCTCCTTTCACAACATGACGTATTTGGAAATTTATGTACATAATTGTACATAACCTAAATCAGATTGCTTGCTGTCTTGGGGAGGAGTAAAAGGGAGGAAGAGAGAAAAAAAAATGGAACTCAAAACCTTATAATAAGGGGATGTTGAAAACTATATTGATAGATTCTATTAAGTGGAATATAAAAAAATAAAGAAGGATCTACCATGTGTGATACATTTGTCCTATTCTTTGTTCAATTCTTGAAGGGTTTTGCCTTCAGTTTATTTGCAGCTTTTGACTGAAAACCATCCCTCTTATGACACTTTTGAACTCTTGGCTTCTGTTACACCTATTTGTTTTCTTCCAAATTTCCTTTGTTGCATCCTCCTCCTCAGACTCACTAAATTTTCTATCACACTTTTCAACTACTTCCATTGATGTTACGTGCTTTGTTTTCCTTACACTTGTAAACTATAATTGATAATTTCATCAGTTCTAATGAGTCAATTGTCATCTCTGATAGTGACTCCTAGATTTAAAGATCTTTAGCCCTATAGTGTGACCTCTCCTCACAAAACTCCAGTTTTGTATTATCCACAGTCTGGTAAACATTTCTACCATAACCCAAAGACCTCTGAACTCTTATTCACCATCTAAAACATCACCATTTTTTTTTTTGAGTGAATGAAAATTACTTAA
>JAJPUD010001479.1:18743-43359 GCA_023553655.1 Myrmecobius fasciatus | reverse complement strand
CCAGCAAGATGATTTCAGAGAGGCCTGGAGAGACTTACATGAACTGAAGCTGAGTGAATTGAGCAGAACCAGGAGATCATTATACACGGCAACAGCAGTACTATATGACGATCAAGTCTGATGGACATGGCTCTCTTCAACAATGAAATGTTTCAAACCACCTCCAATTGTTCACTGAAGAAAGCCATATACACCCAGAGAGAGGGATGTGAAATGTGGACCACAACATAACATTCTCATACTCCTTGATTGATGTTTGCTTACATTGTGTTTCCTTTATCTGATATATTGTTTGTGTAGATAAGATTTTTCTTGCACAACAATGATAAGTTTGGAAATATGTATACATATATTCGATTTGCCAATATTTTAACATAATTAACATGTAGTGGATATCCTGCCATCTAGGGGAGGGGTGGGGAGTTGGGGGGAAAAATTTGTAACGGAAAGCTATGTAAGGGTTATTGTTGAAGAATTACCCACACATATGTTATGCAAATAAAATAAAATAATAATTAAAAAAAAGATCTAAATGGGTTCATGATCTAGATATAAAGAATGTTATTATAAGCAAATTAGAGAAACATAGGATAGTTTACCTCTCAGACCTGTGGAGATGGAATAAATTTATGTCCAAAGAAGAACTAGAACTCTTAATTGAACACCAGATAGATAATTTTGACTATATTAAGTTAAAAAGTTTTTGTACAAACAAAACTAATGCAGACAAGATTAGGAGGGAAGAAATAAATTGGGAACTCATCTTTCCATTTAAGGGTTCTGATCAAGGCCTCATTTCTAAAATATATAGAAAATTGTCTCATATTTATAAGAATTCAAGCCACTCTCCAATACATAAATGGTCAAAGGATATGAATAGACAATTTTCAGATGATGAAATTAAAACCATTTCTAGTCATATGAAAAGGTGCTCCAAATCACTATTGATCAGAGAAATGCAAATTAAGATGACTCTGAGGTACCACTACACACCTGTCATATTGGCTAAAATGATAGGAAAAGATAATGACGAATGTTGGAGGGGATGTGGGAAAACTGGGACAATGATACATTGTTGGTGGAAATGTGAATGGATCCAACTATTCTGGAGAGTAATTTGGAACTATGCTCAAAGAGTTATCAAACTACATACCCTTTGACCCAGCAGTGTTTCTATTGGGCTTATACCAAAGAGATCTTAGAGGAGGGAAAGGGACCCACATGTGCAAGAATGTTTGTGGCAGCCCTTTCTGTAGTGGCTAGAAACTGGAAACTGAGTGGATGCCTATCAGTTGGAGAATGGCTGAATAAATTATGGTATATGAATGTCATGGAATATTATTGCTCTGTAAGAAACAACCAGCAGGACGATTTCAGAGAGGCCTGGAGAGACTTGCATGAACTGATGCTGAGTGAAATGAGCAGAACCAGGAGATCATTATACACGGCAACAACAAGACTATATGATGATCAATTCTGATGGACATGGCTCTCTGCAACAATGAAATGTTTTGGCTGGGACACTGATGCATTGTTCCTGGAGCTGTGAAAGGATCCAGCCATTCTGGAGAGCAGTTTGGAACTATGCTCAAAATGTTATCAAACTCTGCATACCCTTTGACCCAGCAGTGTTTCTATTGGGCTTATATCCCGAAGAGATCATAAAGGAAGGAAAGGGCCCCACATGTGCAAGAATGTTTGTGGCAGCCCTTTTTGTAGTGGCTAAAAACTGGAAGATGAATGGATGCCCATCAACTGGAGAATGGCTAAACAAATTATGGTATATGAATGTCATGGAATAGTATTGTTCTGTGAGAAACGACCAGCAGGATGATTTCAGAGAGGCCTGGAGGGATTTGCATGGATTGATGCTGAGTGAAATGAGCAGAACCAGGAGATCATTATACACAGCAACAACAATACTATATGATGATCAATTCTGATGGACATGACTCTCTTCAACAATGAAATGCTTCAAACCAGTTCCAATTGTTCAGTGAAGAAAACCATATACACCCAGAGAGAGGGATGTGAAATGTGGACCACAACATAACATTTTCATGATCTCTATTGATGTTTGCTTGCATTGTTTCCTTTCTCTGATTTTTTTTGTGTAGATATGATTTTTCTTGCATAACAAAGTAAGTGTGGAAATGTGTATACATATATTCAACTTGTCAAGTATTTTAACATAATTAATGTGTAGTAGACTTCCTGCCATTTAGGGGAAGGAGGGGAGTAGGGGGGAAAATTTGTAAGGAAAGCTTTGTAAGGATCAATGTTGAAGAATTACCCATACATGTTTTGCAAATAAAAAGCTTTAATAAAGAAAAAAAGTGAAAAAATTCAAATTCAATAAATATTTAGTAAACCCCTAAAAAAAGGTATATTTAAAAAAAATTTATTGCAATAGGATCAATTTCTTGTTTTCTTGTTAATTCTGGTCTAAATTCATGTTTGTGCTTTGAAATAAAGTAATAATTCCTCATTTGTTTCCTTTCCATATATCACATCTCTTTAATCCCTCACTCCCCAAATACTTTCACTGAACAGAAAAGAAGTTTAAATATTTACTTTGTTTATGTGCATGCATTAGACAAAATCAATAAGGGGAAAGGAAAGTAATAAAAGCCCATGGCCACAGATTATGGTGTGAGGAAAAAGACCAAAATAGCATAAGCACCACCCCATTGGAGAGCAAATGGCTGTCTGTATGTTGATAAATCTATCAATCATCTAATAAGCATTTATAGCCATTACTATTGTTAGTCCTTACTATGTGATATGTGTACTGGGAATACACAGACAAATAAAAGACAAACCTGGCTCTTAAGAAGTTCACATTCTAATGGAGGAGACAACATGAGTCTTGTATGTAACCTGAATATCTTTGTTGCATAGATCATATTTTTTAGTATTTGGCAGTCTGCATAGGGACTTAGCCCCCTCATTCCTTAAATACTTTTTTATTGGTCAGTAACCTAGAATTGTGATAATGACATAATATGAGTGAGATAAGAGTTGGCCCTATACTCTTATTGTCTAGACTTTTTATATTTTAACACTTGGTTATAACAAGTCTAAAAGTTTATTATGAAATATGTGACTGTAATGTTTTTGAGAAATATATGTGCCACTTTTGTTTTTGAGAAACTATATACATATTTATAATATATACAAAATATATAAATTCATTTGTAGAGAATCATGAAATCCTAGAGTTAGATGGCATCTTAAAATTCATTTAGTCAAAGCTATACTTAGAGCACAAATAAATCCCTTCTACATCTCTCACAAGTGATCATTCAGTCCTAGCTTAAAGATCTGTGACCAGCAACTTACTTGTTCTGGACCCCCAGAGGGTGTAAGAGTTACTGCAAAAGTTCCTGGAATCCATATGCACAATTTATTTTGACATTAGGAATTTCTTCAATCTAGAAATACTAATTGTACAACTACTATCATATAAAGATATGTAAAATATTTTGACTTTATACAAGGAATTCTCCTGCTTGAAAAAGGTAGAAACATCTAGGGTTTAGTGCCATAAATTACGCATAGTTAAAAGACTTGTCAGAATTGCTTTGAATTTAATTATTCTATTTTGGGTTGTTTAAGTGCCAAAGTAAGCATTCCCATTGGGCAGATGGCAATGTGGAGTTTGAAAGCCTGAAATTTGTGCAACAGAATTGCCAATTTCAAAGAAAATATGACATTAATAATTGCTAATATGTCCTAGGAACTGGACTAAGTGCTTTACAATTAGTATCACTTTGATCCTTACAACCCTAGGAGGAAGGTATCCTTATTATCCCCATTTCACAGATGAGGAAACTGAGGTAAACAGAAGTAATTTACTCAGTCACAGATAGTTAAGGAGGGAAATGGAAGTTGTAAATGAACAATAGTGGTCTGCTTTTTGGGAGGGAGAGAATCATCCGTCAAGTTTTACCCTTTACAACTTCCATTTCTTAATGACTCAGAAAATACTTTTCTTTCCCTTTGATAGTTTCCAATAGATGTCTATAATGTGCAACTTCCAATTTTATCCATTCCTTTTTTCTTCTATTTTTATAATCACATTTGAAAAATTATTAATCCCAAACCAAAAAACATGGTTCTTATATGCCGATAATATGCCAATAGATAAATATTTTACCATCCTTGTGAGGAGAAAAGTTTTGGACACCAAAAGAAAACACATATGAGAAAATATTTTTTGAAAATCAAATAGCATTGACATTTGTTATCAAAAGATTCCACGGAACTCAGCAGGAATGAGGAATAAACCCAGGAGAGCTGCTGCTGCTCATGCTTCCCAGGTGCAAGCTTACAACCTGCTGGTTATAAGTGAGAGAAGAATACTTTATTCAGCGATTCTTATAAAAAGCTGATGTACTCATGGATGAGATATATGGAGTACTATGAAGGAGAAAATTTTATACTATTAATTTGGTTTCTTAGTCCTCCCTTCAAGATCCGGATTGGTCGGATTTACAATCAAAGTTAGTTACTATTGGTCAAATTTACCATCTGAATATAAATTAGGTTGGATTTACGATCCCCTTTATCCACTCATTTCTAAAGGCTTGTGCCCTTTCATTGACCCTAACTGGTTTGGGAAGGTTTAACCCTTAGGCTCCTTTGTCAGTAATTTTGTTGCTTAACCAATTCCTTGACTCACAGGTAATTGGTTGGAGATATCTTAAAAAGATATCTCGCCTTTCCCTTTATCCTATTTTGACTATATCTGTGAAAACCCAACTTCTCATATGTCTCACATAGTAAAATAAATTTTTATTTAATAAAATAGCATTTTTCTTTATTATAAAATAGCATTTTTCTTATGAAGTAATGTTCATCTTGAACATATTCATTTGAAATTATAATGGAATCATTAAGTTTATTAAATGGATGCTATTTACTCAAAGGTTTCTAGTCACATATAAAATAACTCAATTGAGAGGCAATCTACATCAGTGGAAAGTACTGGATTTGTTTTAGAGTACTGTGTTCCAATCCCAGCCCTTTACATACTATTGTGCAACTTTTGAGAATTTATTAGTTTCTGTACCCTCAGTTTTCTCATCTACACAGTGAATTTGGATTAGATAACCTTTTGGTTCCCTTCTGGTCTAAGTTTGTTATAATCACTAACAAAAGACTTAAATTTCCACAGAGAAAGTCGAAAAAAGTAGGAACCACTGTAATATTAGGAGAGTCTTGTCAAATTAGGTAAGGCAAGTCTAATCTAATATACTTCATTGTCAATAAAATCTTAGGTAAGAAAAGGGGGGTTTGTATTTCAGAAATATCTACTTCTTCAAAGATTGGGAGAGGGTTTTTTTTGTTTTGTTTTGTTTTTTACTAGTGTCCTACTTGAACTCAACCTCTAGTATGTGACAGAGTGTCATGGACAAAGGAAGTGGTATCTTTCAGGTTATTAATGTCTAAATGAAGCACAGGGCAATCAATGCCTTCAGTTTCTCCCTGGAAACACAGTAGAGGCTAATGCTTAGATCTGTCATATCTAGTAATGGGCAGCAGGGCAAAAGGCCAGAATAAAGTTCAAGGATCCAGGCAGCAGTGGGGATCAGGAAGTAGGGAATTAGGAAAATCTGGAAAACTAAGATACTAAGGATATGATAAAGGCCCAGAGTTCAAGCATGTCTCAGTGGAAGACACCTACAGTGAAAGTCATTTGTTCAAAGGACCAACATGATATTAGCAAGCAGCAAATTACAGGAAGAAAGGGATTAGTAGCAAGAGTGGCCCATGCAAAAAGCAAAGATTCCTAATACTTAGGAAGTTGATTTACCTAGTGTCCTTCTCTTCTTTTACCCTTGTTGGAACCAGTCCTCATTGAGTCTGGCCTGAGTGATACAGAATGAGCCTGGGAGTATAAACTGAGTTTTCTGGCAGAGATATTTCCATGGCTTAGAGAATAGAGCAGTAGAGTGGAGTCAGTCAGTGGATAAAATTAGTGGAGTGAGGAAATCAAATCAAGTCAACAAAAATTTATTAAGTGTCTTTGTTCCAGGTACTAAGCAAAGTATTGGGACTACAAAGACAAAAACAGCTCTTGGCTTCAATGAGTTTGTCTAGTAGGGGAGATAACATACAAACAACTATATATAAATAAGCTATAAAGAGGATAAATTAGAGATAATATTGGTAAGCAAGGCACTCACATCTAGGGAGACCCTCAAAGGCTACTTGTAAATTGTAGGATTTTAACTCAGACTTAAAGGAAGCCAGGGAAGTCAGAAAACAGAAGAGAAAGGAGAGAATTTCAGGTATTGAGGTCAAGCAGTAAAGACAAGAAATGCATTGTCTTGTGCAAGAAACATCAAATCAAGGAGACCAGTGTCACTGGATCATAGTAAGGTATAAGAAGACTGAAAAAGTGAGAGGGTCAGGTTATAAGAAACTTTAAAAGCCGAGCAAGATAGTGGGTAGCTCCTGGAGTTTTTTGAACAGGGGGTCGAAATGATCAGATCTTTACTTTAGAAGATCAGTTTGACAGCTGAGTGAAGGATAGATGGAAGTGGGGAAGAGATCTGAGTCAAGGAGACTATCAGCATGATTTTGCAAAAATCCAGGTACGAAGTGATGCAGACCTAAGGCAAAGTAGTAACCATGTTAGAACCATGAAAGGGGGCATATTTGATATATATATTATGAAGGTAATTTTGACAGACTTTGGCAACAGATTAGTTATGGGAGATGAGAGAGAGATTTAGGAGTTGAGAATGACTTGTAGATTGCCAGCTTGGTGAGTAGGAAGATGGTGGTGTCTGCTACATTGTTGGTGGAACTGTGAATGGATCCAACCATTCTGGAGAGCAATCTGGAAATATGCTCAAAAAGTTATCAAACTGTGCATACCCTTTGACCCAGCAGTGCTTCTATTGGGCCTATATCCCAAAGAGATTTTAAAGGAGGGAAAGGGACCCACATGTGCCAGAATGTTTGTGGCAGCCCATTTTGTAGTGGCTAGAAACTGGAAACTGAATGGATGCCCATCAATTGGAGAATGGCTGAATAAGTTATAGTATATGAATGTTATGGAATATTATTACTCTGTGAGAAGCGACCAGCAGGATGATTTCAGAGAGGCCTGGAGAGACTTGCATGAACTGATGCTGAGTGAAATGAGCAGAACCAGGAGATCGTTATACACAGCAACAACAAGATTATATAATGATCAATTCTGATGGACATGGCTCTCTTCAACAATGATGTGATTCAAACCAGTTCCTGTTCAGTGATGAAGATAGTCATATACATCCAGAGAAGCCTGAGGGAACTGAGTGTGAACCACAACACAGCATTTTAATGCTTTCTGTGAATATTTGCTTACATTTTGTTTTCCTTCTTAGGTTGTTTTTTTTTTTTTTCTCTTTCTAGATGTGATTTTTCTTGTGCAGTAAGATAACTTTGTGTATATATATATGTATATATATATGATTTGTCATATAATTTCTTGTGCAGTAAGATAACTGTGTATATATATATATATATATATATGATTTATCATATAATTTAACATATTTAACATGTATCAGACTTCCTGTCATCTAGGGGTAGGGTTGGGGGTAAGGAAGGGAAAAATTTGGAACAAAAATTTTTTTGCAAAGATCAGTGTAGAAAAATCACTCATATGTTCCATAAATAAAAAGCTTTAATTAATTTAAAAAAAAAGATGGTGGTATCCTCTATAACAAATCTTATATGGGATCTCTTAACTTCATATGGGGGTCATTAAATTATGATTTATTATCAGTAAATGTTTCATTTATATACTTATTTTATAAATCTATATATCTGGGGTTGTGTAAAAATTTCTTGGGTGAAAAGGGGTTATGAATGGAAAAAGTTTAAGAAGCTCTGCTCTATAATATAGGGAATATAGGGAAGTTGGGAGAGAGGGTTTGAGAAGAAAGAGTTCAGTTTTATACATGTTGAGTTTAAGATGTCTATAAGACATCCAGTTTGAGATGAAAAGTCAGAAGTCAATAAAAAAGTTATGAATTTATAAATAAATCTGAGAATTATCTGCATAGACATAATAATTGAATCCATGATGAAATTGCCAATTGAAAAAAAAAAACATAAAGGAAGAAGAGAAGAGAAGCCAGTACAGAAGCTAGATGGATGTCCATAGTTAGTGGATGTGATCCGGGTCAGAATCCAGCAAAGAAAATTGATAGGAAGAGAATCAGGTAAGTAATGTCATAAAAACTGTGAAAGAAGAGAGTATCAAGGGAAAAAAGGCCATCAACAGCATAAAACACTATAGAGTGGTTAAAAAGGAGGAGGACTGAGAAAAGGGCATCAGATTTGGCAATTCAGGAATTACTATTAACTCTAGGGAGAATAGTTTCAGCTGAATAATGAATTCAGAAGCCATACTGCAGAGAGTAAGAGAATGACAGGAAAGGAAGTAGTGACATTGACTGTACACAGACTTCCTGAGGATTGTAGCCATGAAAAGGAGGAATAGCGGGCCATACCCAGAAGGCATATTGTGTTGTTGTTTATCCCTCATTTTCAAAGAGGACCAATCATGGGGAGCTGTCTTGATTCATTCTTGAATTGGATTGAAATGAGGCAGAATTGAACAAAGTCATCACCCTCAGTCTCTTCCAGAGTCATCACAGACCAGAGGTAAGACAAAAGTCAAGATGACTGGCAATGATTTTGGTGTCTTCACTGTCCACCCAAGTTCTGAGTGCTTCAGCAGCCTTCATGGACGTTGAAACAAATTGTTCCATCTGTCCCTTCTGCTGGGGATAGCCTTCAAACTCTTCACTAATATGTTTGAAGCCTGCCAATTATCCTCAAGAAGGGATATACTGACCAAGTGAGTGAGGATACAGTATACAGGGAGAAAATGAAGATTAGTGAGAAAGTAGGAATAATGGAAGGGGCCATTTTCTGGAGAAGACAAGATAAATGGGATCACTTGCAAATTTAGAGAGAAGGGGCACCTCTTCATGAGAGACATACATAAGGAAGAGGTTTCCAGAAACTGTGACCCTAGTCACAAAGTAATAAATTACCACTTTATAGCTAGAGTTTCTGAGTATATCCTACATATTCTACATATAAGTGAATTCAACTAGATCTCTTCTAGCTCTAGCATTTTATTCCATAAAATATATGAATATTACATTATTATATTATATTGTTATATAACTTTTTATGTGTGTATTTAATGGGACAAAATACACACAAAAAGTTATGTAACAATATAATATAATAATGTAAGACATGCTGTAATGGAATTTGTTGTTAAATTATTTTTCATTTGTATCCAACTGTGACTCCCTTAGGGTTTTTTTTTTTTTGGCAGAGATACTGAAATAATTTGCCATTTTCATCTCCAGCTCATTTTACAGATGAGGAAACTGAAGTAAACTAGATTATGTGACTTACCCTGAGTCACACAGTTAGTGAGTCTCTGACGGAACATTCAAACTCAGGAAGATGAATCTTCCTGATTCTAGGCCTAATCCTCTATCTACTTTACTATGTAGCTGCCTCTTGTAAGGAAAAAATAGTTGCCAAATGAATAGTATATAGATAAAAAAGGTATTAATTCAGGGAGAATCCTCTACCCCATATGAAAACAAAAAAGAATTCTTATTTAATGTATTCTGCTTGACTATGTTTAAAAAGTCAATCTTTTTTTTTTTCCCCCGAGCTAATTGGGATTAAGTGACTTGCCCAGAGTCACACAGCTAGGAAGTGTTACATGTTTGAGGCCAGATTTGTACTGACTTCAGGGCTGGTGCTCTACCCACTGTACCACTACCACCTAGCTGCCCAAAAGTCAATCTTTTTAATAAATGTATAAATATATCTATTTTGATTACATTTTAAAGAAGAAGGAGAGAAAGAAAAATATTTCAAAGGGAAAAGTCAAAACTAATGTCAATAGGCAAGTAAGTAGGGGAATGTGAAACAGAGGAAAGAGAAAAACAATCATGGTAGCAATTTGAAGAATCTTGGATTGGAACTTCTCAGTTCCTTGCCAGTCCAAAAAGGGCTGCTACAAACATTTTTGCCCATGTTCGTCTTTTTCCCTTTTTTATGAGCTCTTTGGGATACCCAATAGAGACACTGCTAGATCAAAGGGTATGTAAAGTTTGATACCCTTTGAGCATAGTTCCAAATTGCTCTCCAGAATGGTTGGATCAGGGCAACTAAGTGGTGCAGTGGATAGAACACCAGCCCTGAAGTCAGGAGAACCCCAGTTCTAATCTGGTCTCAGACACTTAACACTTCCTAGCTGTGTGACCCTGAGCAAGTCACTTGTATCTCCTTCTCAGAATAGTTGGATCAGTTTACAACTTCATCAACAATATATTAGTGTCTCAGTTTTTCCACATCCCTTCCAACATTTTTCATTGTCCTTTCCTGTCATCTTGGCCAATCTGTGAGGTATGTAGTGGTACCTTGGAGTTGTTTTAATTTGCATTTATCTAATCAATAGTGAGTCAGAGCATTTTTTTCATATGACTAGATATAGCTTAAATTTCATCATCTGAAAACTGTTCATATTCTTTGATCACTTATCAATTGGAGAATGGCTTGTATTCTTATAAATTTGGGTCAATTGTCTTTTAGAAGTAAAGCCTTTATCAGAGGTCTTGGTTGTAAAATCCTTTCCCCCAGTTTTCTGCCTCCTTTCTAATCTTGACTGCATTGGCTAAAAACAATTTTTAACATTATGCATTTCTGAAGTGCTTTTACTTATACAAAGAAAAAGAATGTGAAAGATAAATAGCTGGTTTCATAAGTGTTTTCTAAGAATAAGATGTTCATGGAAAAACAGAGGCAGGGCCACAGTTATACTAATTGTTGGCAACCTCAAGGGCACTTATTGTTCAGAGGAGGAGTCATGCTGAAGGCCAGGCTGTAACAGGGAAATCTATTTGGGGAACCAAGGACCAAATACAATGCAGAAAACTCAAGAAATAAGACCAGGAAAAACTGGAACCAGAGAATAAGTTTAGAGAAATCAGTGATAAGGGAGATACAATGAATACATAAAAAAGTAAAGCACAGGGATAATGGAGGAAGAAGAGAGCACTGAAATGGAGAAAGGGTGTTCAGGCTTCGTAGAGAAGGTGACACCTGAACTAAGCTTTAAGTCTTGAGTTTAAAGTTTTGAAGGAAGGCAAAGATTTTCTGTGAAGAGAAAGTAAGTCAGGTTTGGGGGCTGACTTTTGTGTATAGAGTTGATCAAGAGAATTTGCTCAAGTTGGTGACCTTAAAAGTATAAGATGGTAATTTGGGATTTGGCTTAGTGGGAAGAGTTTTCATTATTCCTCCAAGGGACTATTAACATCCCTATGGAGTGATTGTCTCTGTCATGATGCCTATAAAATAGCTCAGGCAGATCTGCCAGACCCCAGGGAGGGTAGTTACTGAGAGCTGAACACAGACTACAGCTAAGGAAGGAACACTGAGATAGTGGGGTTGAAGAATGCTCTTCCAAATAACTCTACTTACTAAATTCTCCCTCAGTTCAGAAATAGCGGTCATATGGACTTAGCAGAGAAGTCTCTTGTCATAAGATGACAAATTTGGGAATTATATTCTTGAACCCCAGCCTTTTGTAGGAGTGAAAAAGTCAAAATGAGCATGTGGCTCTATACTAGATCTTCACAGAATCTGAAGATCAAACTTTAGATCTTACCTTCTGCTTTGAACATGAGGTTTTCAGAGCCTGTAGGTCCAGTGGGAAGATGATGATCATCTCTCTGGCAACTCCAAGTTCATTTCCTTTTTGGAGAATGTCCAAATTCTTAGGGTAATATGATAAGACCCGAAGCCTTTGGAAATTCAAAATAGGACTCACCACAAGATGGAATATCTTAATTGTTATAGGTTTCCAGACTCGTTTTTTTCCTGTCATTCTTTCTCTCAGGTAATTGATATGGATTGTTAGCTTAAGTTCTTTTTTTTTCCCTGAGGCAGTTGGGGTTAAGGGACTTGCCCAGGGTCACACAGCTAGGGAATGTTAAGTGTCTGAGGTCAGATTTGAACTCAGGTCCTCCTGACTTCTGGGCTGGTGCTCTATCCACTGCACCACCTAGCTGCCCCGTTAGCTTAAGTTATTGCAGGAGTTATTTTCATTCTCATCTGAGGACATAATCATGAGCTTTATTTAAAGGTCCCCAGGAGCAAGTGGGGCAAAGCAGCCCAAAAGCTGAGATTTTTGAAATTTCCCCGATATTGTCCCCTATAAGTCCATAGAAGTCCTGAAGTTAGGGTGCTGTGCTATAAATTATATATGTAAATGTGATGGGGTATGAATAATACTCTCCAGGTCTTTGGTAGCTGGGAGTGAGTCTATAATACAGTAGAGAGAGTCTATAATACAGTAGCAATATGGAAACCTAACTACTTCCTGGGGCAAGGAGGGAGGAGCACTGATGGGATCATCTGGGCCTTATTCTTAAATAGGTCTTTTGTTCCTAAAAAAAGTCTTTTGTTCACTATGGAATACCTTGTTTTGACAAAACCATCATAACTCTACAATTACTATATCCAATTAGAAAGTCAAGATATGATATCAACCCTGAGGTAATATTTCCCCTATAAAAAATTTAACTGTATCTCACTAATTAGCTAACTTCTCTTTGGGGTTAGCTTGCTAAGCATCCCTATTAGGAGCCTAACTCTTTTTTTTAGGGTTAGCTTACCAGTCAATGACATAATTCTTTATTTGTCATGCCTCATGGCATCTTTCTCCTTGTTATGGCTAACTCCTTTTCAGGGTTAGTTCACTTGCTCTAAAGCTCTAAAGCTAAAAAATCTTTATAGATGTATCTCATTATAAGCAGCATAAATTCTTTCCTTTTTGATTTGGAGGTCTAATAGTACAAATTCTTTTGAGACAACCTGTGACACTGACTTGCAACCTCAATATGCTTTTGGAATATCCCAAAAATATGATATCATCTATACTCCATCTTTCTAGTGATCAAATCTCATCATTTTGGTGGCCAGATATAGGGAGAGTCTGATTGTATCCCTGTACCTCAACAAATACACAAAGATTTGAAACAGAGTATTGATTTTGAGATATAGTCATTTAGTTACATCATTGGTATTATTTCTTCCCAGTTACCTCATAAGTATGAGAAAATGCTTATTCTCAGAGTATTTCACAGCTAAAAGATCCAGGGACAAAGTAGGAGAGAAAAAGTTTTCACTTTTATTGTTTTTTGGATTGCCTTTCATTAATACCTTCCCCTTTACATTTCTATATTTTTTTTTACATGAATCCCTCCACTTTCCTTGTCTCTCTACATGAAGCCCCCTTTTTTTACTCATCCATCTAAATTTCTAGATTTATAACTCATTTTAGATACCTCTCCCCTTTTTCCCCCACTACTATCTAATTTCTTCCATTGACCCCCCAAAAAAATTGGTTTAAAAAAAAATCCAAAACAGTATTTATCTTAGAGTCCATCTTGTTCTCAGTATTTTGATAAGGTTTCAAATACTAGAATCAGTGTTCTGAAGGCTATGCAGTGATTCAATTCCTTAGCTATCCATCCCCCTTAGCCATGGCTCCCAGCCATGACCTTTCACAATAAAGCTTATTCTTCGGCTTATTCAGATACAGAGAATCAGGGCAGAGGTAGACATGAAGATGGGAATGTCTCTAATGGCTGTATTTTTTTGTTGTTATTTAAAAATATACATATGTATTTATATATACACATGTATATATGTATAAATATTAAAATCATATATGCACACATATCCATTAATATATGTTCTTATGTTTTCTTAATCTTTTGGTAACATTTTGCCTGAAGGTTGAGATATGAATTCTGTGAACACTCAAAGTTCTTTTTAAATTATGGCTTTTTGACTTATAGAGCAATTTCAAGACAGAGAAGAGATTGATATCAACTGAGCTTTGAAGCTTTGTACTAGAGCTAGTAGTCTGTTTAGTGTTGAAACTCCATGGAATGAACTGCCTCCTGGCCTATTTCACAGAGCATCAGACCTCATTGCCACTCATTTATTGCTTTTTGGCCACTACTAAAAATTGTGACAAAAGCACCTAATATAATAATAAGCTTGGTAAAAGGTTCTGATGACTTAGTTCTGGTGGAATGAAAAAGAATAAAGAATTACAAAATTCTGAATTTATTTCCAACCCTTGGTGAGAAATAGGCAGCCATTGCCTCTTTGAAATTCAATAAAACTGAGTAGGAAAGCTCAATTTTGCCCATTTTATTCAATCTACACACTAATTTTTTTTTTGTTTCTGCTAGTCTCCTCAGACCACCTGTCAAAAAGAAATATATGCCTTTTTTTCTCTTTTGATCTTAACATTTGTAAGGAATAAATAATTGATTAGCATAGAAAATCTGGGAATATATTCTGCTTATGTAGAGCACTAAACTGTTTTCAAATGTACTTAGCAGCCCAGAATATATATCAAAAGAATGTCAATTGGAAATTGGAAAGGGAAGTGCCATTGTGATTTAGAATTAAGAAATACAAAATGTACCTAGAGGGACAATACTATAGTTACTAGATTCATTGTTAATTAACCAGTTCTCCTTGCTATGTGAAAATTTATTATTTTGTATTTCATGTATGCATGTGTATTAAAAGTAGGGTAAAGATTAGACTTAAGAAATTGCAGCTTGTTATAGAAAATAAAGATTTGCCTCCAAATGGACCTCCCAAAACCCCAAAATTCAAATTCAGCCATTACTTATGATAATAATAACAATATTTATATATACAACCTACATATTATATATATGTATATATATATATATTTGTATATATATATATATATATATATTTTAAAGGTTTGTAAAGTGATTTACATATCTTATCTGATTTGATCCTTATAACAACTTTGGGAGCAAGGTGCTCTTATTATCTCCATTTTATAGATGAGAAAACAAGCTAAAAATGTTGAGATAATTTCCCCATAGCTACACAGCTAGGAAATGTCTGGATTAGGATGTGAACTCAGCTCTTCTTGACTTCAAATCCAATACTTTTACCCACTCTTGATGCTCTAGGTAGGCTTTTTATGACTATAAGTTGCAGAGAAGATGTCATTCTGCATTATTAAAAGTTTCTTCTTTTGAAAATATTACACATATGTTAATTCATTTTAGAGTCTCTCCAAAAAGATCATAAGTCTTCATAAGAAAAGACTGTAACTTGTGTTTTATTCCCCATGGTATATGTTGTTGAAACCTCTCCTTTATACTGATCACATTTTGCCTTATATTTTAGTTATTTATAAATATCTTTCTCTAGCATGTCCTCTTCCCCCTAATTAGATTGTAAGAGGCCAAAAAACAAAAACTGTACTTATTTCTTGTGTTCCCAGCACCTAGCATAGTGCCTTCAATCAATAGTCATTCATCAATTGATCAATAAACATTTATTAAGCACCTAGTTTTTTCCAGGTACTCTGCAAAGAGCCGAAGATAAAAAAAAGAGGCAAAAGATAGTCCCCAAAGATGGTAGGAATCTAACAAATCTTTGGTGAATTTCATTATTTTGTCCTAGGTCCAGAACTAGTTAGTGATTGAGCCAGAACAATGATTTAGGTTGATGCTCCATCAACAATTCTTTTATTGTATTCTATTGTAGCATTTGAATGAGGAAGACATTTTTGAAAAGACATATGGCAATAATAGAATAGATCAACCAGACTTTGCCCCAGGGTGCCACATTCTGAAGGTATTAACAAAAGTTGCAACCTTTCAGCAGTAAAGAAACAACAGAACTTAGTATCTAGCTACCAAGAATAATTCATTAACCTAGGAAAATGACAGATGGTGGTCTGAAGTAAATTCCTCCTTCATCATTTCTTATTCTCCACTCCCACCTTTTTACCTCTTTATTACTTCAAACTAGAGTTTTAGCATATCATTACCTTTCCATTGCTGGTAACCTTTCCTCATTTGAGGAAAATGCCTGCCCAAGAAGCAATTGTACTTGTATGGCTATCAAGTTAGGGCTCTGTGAAGAAGATAAAGGAGACTTCAAATCATTCCCAATCCGTGTATATATTAGGTCAGTCCTACCTTCATAAAGTTCACCTATCCAGGAAGTGAAAGGCAAAGTCACTGTGATTTTATATGCCAGGTTTTCACTAATCTAATTTATCAGTAACTGAATTTAACAATCAGCTGCTTATTTGGTGAGCAACAAGACAAATCTATACCAAGCTTAATAGGAAGGTGAGGTTAGATGGAGAAGCTAACTACTATGAAAATCCTCAGGTTTATTAGGAAACAGAAACTGAAAAACAGAAAAAAAGGAAACCTAGATTCTCCTAATTTAGATTACATCTTCACATAAGTTATTATAAGAAGGATGACACCTTGCTCTTCACCTCCAGAAAGGTGAGAAAACAAGGAACAACAGACTTTAAATACATTTAGCAGTAGTAGGTAATAGGTAGAGGTAAAAATGAGCATTTGATGTCCTATCCCAGCTGGTCAGAGGCTCTGGATTTCATGGAGTTCTCCATCATACTGTTTTGGATGATCCCATCTTGACTTCTTCCCTGCAGATTGGTCCCTTTGTGTCTGCTCTCAAAAAGCATTGCTTGTCTGGTTCTGTTAACAATTCAACAACAATAACAAGTTATTGAGTGTTTACTATATGCTAGACTGTGTGATAAAGTTCTGGGAATACAAATACAAACAGAAAGACATTCCCAACTGTCAAGTAACCCTCATTTTAATGGGGCAAAACATATAAAAGGTAGCTAAGGGAGAAGAATGGGATAACCTAATGTTGAGGCATAGTAGAATGCCTCTAAAAATGCAGCTTTTTGAAGAATAAAGAAGTAGCTGGCCTGGGTCCCCTTCTTATATGAAGGTTCTAAGAAGATCCATATTGTCTTAGGGAGAAGTAATAGGAGTTATCAATATGTTTTTTTTAAACTTTCATTTTTAAAATCTTGAATTCCAAATTTTCTCCTTCTGTCCAGTCCTTCCCCCACTCATTGAGAAGACAAGCAATATGATAGCCATTGTAAATGAGAAGACATGCAAAACATTAATATTAATTATTATTATTATAAAATTAATATTAATATTTCCATATTAACCATATTACAAAATTTAAAAAGTAAGAAAAATAAAGTGAAAAAATATGCTTCATTCTGCACTCAGTTTATCCATTTTCTCTGGAGGTAGATAGCATTTTTCATCATTAGTCTTTTAGAACTGTCATGGATCATTGTATTGATCAGAGTAGTTGTTTTTCACAGTTGATTATCCTTATAGTATTGACATTATTGTAGGCAATGTTTTGCCAGTACGGCTTATTTTGCTTTGTGTTATTTTATATAATTCTTCCTAGGTTTTCCTGCAACTATCCCATTTTGTCATTTCTTTACAGCACCATAGTATTCCATCACAATCATATACCACAACCTGTTCAGTCATTTTGCAACTGATGGACATCCACATTGAGCATATTTTCAGTGTATGAAGTTCAGGAACAGAGTAAACCTCCCCGATGAAAAGATTTCTGAAAGGCATAGAGAAAGTTTGGATTGCAATAAGAAATCAAGCTATTTCAGCTTATATTCTTATGGAGCAACTCACAATTGGCTGGTATGATGGAGAACTCCTTGAAATCCAGAGCCTCTGACCACATGAGATAGGACTTAGCTATCGTCAAATGCCCATTTCTACCTCTGTCTACTATCTGCTACACAGCATTTAAATTCTATTGTTCCTTGTTTTCTTACCTTTCTGGAAGTGGAGAACAAGTTGTCATTCTTCTTATATCTCTGTGAAGAAGTAACCTAAATTAAGAGAATCTAGGTTTCCTCATTTTTTTCTATTTTTCAGTTTCTGTTTCTTAATAAGCCCTAGAATTTTCATTCTGTTAAATAAATAGGTAGGGAGATAGACAGACAGAGAGATAAGTAGACAGACAGACTGACAGAACATTTATTGAGCACTTAATATTGTTATATTGCCCTTAAAGAGCTTACATTTTAATGGAGAAAGACTCATAAAAGAGAGTTGCAAGGGAAGGCAGGGGCTTCTGCTGTGAGATTAAAGCTCACCAGATCTGGGAAACCCAGGGACAGAATTCAGGTTCAAGTAGTAGGGAAATAAGGTTGATGGTTAGAGGACAGAATGTTTATTTAGTGTGGAGACAGTAAGGAAGTGGTTTTGTGGTAGACTGGTCTATAAGATAAGTCCAACTCTACATATCAGACAGAGCCAGGAAACCCAAGGGTGGAATACAAAGTTTCTATGGTACTAGTTCATAAAATTGTGATGTTATTAAAGCTTGCAGGACAAGTATGTGAAAGGATTATTTGTATAATACTTAAATTCCTACCTAACATCATTGTTTTCAAAGGCAAAGTATACCTAGGTATCATAGAAAGAGTATTAAAAATAACAGATGGGAGGATGGAGAGAAGTTGTGGCTGAGCACAGGGGATGGGAGCACTCTTGTACAGGACTGCCAAAGCATACCTAGACTCAAGAGAAAAGGCTGTAGAGTTTAACTTAGTGGAGCTGAGTCTTGCAAGGATGATGAATGGCCATGTGGGTCAGAGTAGAGCAGTAGAGGCAACCATGCATGGGGTGTATGTGGCTGTCCAGCAGAGCCTGGGCAAGGGTCCCTGGAGCTTGGCTAGGCTAGCATTGGAGATGATTAGAGGCATTTGAGTAGAACTAGGCATGAGAGCCTTGGGAGGTCTAGAGCTAGGCAGGAGAGAGTGAGTGAGTCAACTGAACTGAGTGGAAGTTAAGGGTGCTTGGTCTGGAGAAATAAGGGATGTAGGTTTAATACTGAGAAACTGCAACTAAGTCCATAGGTCTTAGACACTGTATTCACTCGTTGCTTTACTGTGGACACATTTACACAGCCTGGATAGAATTCAGTCCTGGGAGAACCCAGATTATAATGAGAAGGGGGCTAGACTTCTTTTTCTCTTACTCAATCTCATTAAACCCCTGCCCCAGAGACTAATTATTTAAAACTTATTTTATGACTGATATCTTGAATCTTCCCAAAGGAGGAAGTAGGAAAATACTCAATATATATAATGTAAAGCAGATATGGGACATATATTTATTTCTTATACATAAAAGAAATGCTACAAGAGACTCATAACATTCATTGACAGAATTACAAACCAGGATTAAATTATTAAATTTATAACTTCTGTTACAATCCTTCCAGAGGCTGATATTTAAACCTCATCAAAATATAAAGTAGTGTACAGGATTGCTCATTAAACAACATAAATTTCACTTAGCTCAGCACTATCCAAACAAATCTAGTCCATATTATCTGGTAAAGTGGGTCAGTCTTGGACTAATTCTTTTGTTGGTGGTCATTTTCCCCAGCAATTCTGGAATAGTTGTCAGGATGTCCTCCTAGGACCAACAATCATTCTGACCAAAAGGACCCAGGACCCTTGAACCCTTCAAATTTACAGTTTGCCTCCAAACCTGGACAAGTTCATTTCAGAATAGAAAATCATTTGCCTTAGATCAGGAAAGAATAAACACAAAAGAGTCATTTGGAAACCTTACCTCTAGACAGGATATATGTTTTAGTTGCCATTTGGTTGTGGCTGCAAGGCAGGAACTAAGAGGGAGGGAATAGAGAAATCTGCCCCTTTACCACAATTCATATAAAGCAACTTGATATAATTCTGACATGACTCATAGAAATAAGTGAATTTAGCTTGAACCATCAGTTCATTCTTCTCAAAGCCAATAAGAGAATTATCCACATCATCTCCAAGTACCAGATTCCAAAAGCACTGAGTTATATGGCCAAAAGCAGGAAAGGAATCTGTAAATACTCTGTAACTATATAGATAAGGCAGAACAGTCTTGTAGGCCCTGGAGAGAGAAGGAAAAACTCCTTGGAAGATATAATAAAAATGATAAAATATACACTATGCATATATATACATATATATACTCATATATAGGGGCTATATAGACATAAACACATAGGGGCATATGTGTGTGTGTATGTATATAGATATATATATATACATACACACACACACACACACACATATATATATATATAGATTATATGTATATATAACCTGTGTAATATCAGGCAAGCAATAAAATAGGGAGACTGGTGGTGATTGGCAAAGATGCTTAAACAAAGAGTCCCTATTAAAGAGAGCTTCCTACTTGATTAGAGGTTTTTATCTGTGGCCTATCCACTTTAAAAATTAATAATTGTATTTCATGATAATTAGTCTCGTTATCCTATGTATTTTATTTTATCCATTTAAAAACATTTTCTGAAGAAGTTTCCATAGACTTCATTAGATAAAAAACAAGATAAAAGTCCCTATGGTAAATGATGAAGTTTATTGGGCTGAGTGCTTCACGGCCTAGAACACTATAGAATTTTTAAAATGAAATCAGTGATTATCTAGTCCAGAGACATCAAACACAAGGCTTGCATGTGGCCTACAACATTCAGGAGTCACTCAAATTAGATTAAAATGTAATTGGGAAATATTTAACAAAATATATAAAAATACAATACAATATAGATAATGTTAACATAGGTAATGTTTTCTAAGCCAACATACACTCAATGATTTAGTGGCCTCCATTTCTCTTTCATTTTGATACCACTAGAATATGCAATGAGTTGAGTTACTTGTAGAGCTTGTTTATTAGTTTATATACCTTGGATCAATACTGCACATGGATAATGAGCTGGGTTCAGATATGAATAAGAGAAGGGAAGTAGGCTAGGTTGCCTTTGGAAAAGTAATTGGATAAGAAGATCAATTAGACATGTTGAGCCAGTGTAAAAAAGTCAAGCTAGCCAGGTCTACAGTAAATTAAGAGGATATCTTATCTGTCCATTTAAAAAAGTAACTTGTGAAGGTAGAAATCACCTCTCAAGAGGAAATCATTTTTCATATATTTGAAGACAGAAAGACCTGGTTTTAAATCCTGTTTCTTATGTTTATTACCTGTATGGCAATGAATTATTCTTTCTGAGTCTGAGTTTTCTGATCTGTAAAACAAGAAGATTCTGCTTCTAAATCTATGATTCCTGTGTACCTTTTCTAGATTACTAGAGAAGGGCATTTTCCTCTTCTTTTACATAATAAGAAATACCATGCTCAGCAAAGAACAGACTCAGAGATTCCAGATGCAGAATAGATAGTGTTAGGGATAGATTATCATTTACCTGAGATGGAGAAATAACAAACACAAAAAAGCAATTCCCAAAGCCAGGCTCAGATTTACCTAGGCAGAGATGAGTTGAGCCATACCAAGGAGCAAGCCCAGAGAGCTCACTAGAACAAGTTAACCAGCAGAAATGTTTTACTCAGGAGGAGCAGTGTTAGTTACCATGAGAAGAGAAAGCATATTAGGGAGAAGGGGAAGGGAATAGCAATTATTAACTGTCTGCTCTGTATCAGGCTTTGTGCTAAGTACTTTACAAATATTAAGTCATTTGATCCTTACAACAATCCCAGAAGTGTTATTATTATACCCATTTTATATTTGAGGAAACTGAAGCTGAATTTCCCAGGGTCTCATGGCCAGTGATTTGAACTGTGGTCTTTCTGACTCCAGGCCAAGGAATATAGCCATAATGCCACCTAATTGCCTAAGGCCCTTGCATTGTCAGTGATATGACTTGCTTTGGCCCTATGTGTTCCTTACATATGTGTCTCTCTGCTATTAAACTCTAGATGGTTGTTCACATTTCCCACTGACACTATACATTTGGGTATCTTAGGTTTATGGGAATAATGTTTTATCCATGCTGTCATTTCAGTAAATGTTTTGGGTTAATTGTGTCAACCTGCTGACTTAAAGGGAAACACATTGTTGGGGGCTCATAAATTTTTGGAGTGCAAGTCCACAAAATGCCAGGAACCTGGCCATTCTCAGGAGATACAATTTAAGAAGATAAATTGGGAAGCGATCATGGAGGGGATATAACATTAGTATTAAATTTCACATTTTTCACCTTGAGCCTTTTGCTCAAGTCTGTTGAGACTTTTTTTGGATCTTTACTGTCATCCAGTGGGCTAGCTATCCCTCCCATATTTATGTTATATTAAAATTTGATAAAGATGTCACATATATTTTTATCAAAGTGATTGATGAAAATTGTTGAGCAGTAGATGGCAAAGGACAAGTCTCTGAGGAATTCTACTAGAAATCTTCCATTTTTCCAATATCTCATTAATGACTTACTCATTCACTCAGCTGTGAATACACTTAACTAGTCTATATCCTTCAAACCAAGGATGATTTGAAAGACTGTCAAAAGCTGTCGTGGGAGATCCAGGACTTTCCTCTGACCTACATGAAGCCTTTATTAGCCAGCTCTGGCTGGAAACAAGTTTTCTCTTTTCTAAACTCCTTTTATACTTAATGTCTATACTACTTAAAAGACACTTGACCTATACTGCTTTTCAGGTTCTTTTGCATATTGTAAGTAGTCAGTAGATATCTGTTAAATTTTTTTTTTAATTTTAAAATTTCTCCTATTTAATTAAACATTTTAAAATTTCAACTATTAAATTATTAACTGTTAGACAGCATTTAACCACATCTTTCCTGTCTTTACATTTGCCTTCACTTTCTAATTTGTACTCTTTATGCTTATAAAAGACACTCAAAATTTTTTGAATGAAAGTATTTTCAGATTTCTTGGAGTGTGGCCAATGGCACTTATCCACAAGGGTCTCATTACTGATTTCTTACTTTGTATTAGCTATATGGGTAATGCAAAAGCCCCAGACAGAAGAAATCAAGTCTCTTCATTCCCACTTACCAACTCAACATTAATGCCTCAGACTCCATTTTGCATCATGCTGATCAAATCCAGTTTGGGATCTGAGAAAAAAAAAAAATCTAAAATCTGCAATATTGTGAGACTCTGATTAGTGCATAATCCATAAAGTCTGGGAATACACACATACTCTATAAGGAATATACACAGTGTCCTTAGGAAAAGAAAACAAGAAGGAAAATAGAAAAGCAAATATGCAAACAGCATATGTGACCTGGCGATTCACAGTTCAGTATAATAGGCCCCTGATGTTTTTTCTCCTCCTGAATACAGAAGCCAGGATTTGATCTTTATGATTTTTAGGTTGATAATCCTGAATCTTTAAAACTGTCTTTGCCATTTATGAATGATTAATTCATCCTGGTAAGGGCTGCTTTTTGTTTACTTCAAGCAAACAAAAAATTACTTTCCTCAATTATGTAAAACTAAGAAAAAAGGACACTTGAAAATTGCTTCAGGTGACTTAGCAGGTAAAGCTAAGATGGAAAAAGGAAAAATACCTGAATCCTGAATCTGAGAGCAGACCACTGAGCAATACTGCCTCCTTGTGTCTACCACAGAGACTTCCTCTAGTTTTCTTGGTGAAGTTCATTCACGGTGGTGAAACCATAGTTAACAGGGAGGGAGATCAGAACCATTCTGGAGGAATTTTATTGATGTACAGCCAGGACCAGGTTATGCATATAATGGTACAATTCTTTGGTATGTGTTCTTTCCAGGTAGCATGCAAGTTTTAGGTTGCATAACTAAGCCACCAACTTCATCCTTGGCCAAGATATTTGTCACCTCAGGCCCATTTTCCTTTTAACCAAGATTTGAAAGTTGTGAAATAGACACTAATCTAATCACCTTGGGGAAAGAGGGATTCTTCCCCTTTTATGCATTCTCTTTCAGTTCAAAAAGTTTCTAAAATCACTGGTTTGCTGATTTTTATGCTGCAAGTGTTAAAATGCTCAAAAGTGATTATGTGGCCTTAAGCCAGGGATAACTTCTTATGTACTCTTTCTCCCTCCTTTCACCTTGGCCATAACTAACAAGCTGAATTATAACTTCCCTCTTTAGCAAAAACTAGGGTACCAGTCCCAACCTCAGTCCGTTCTGCTGACTGTCCTCCTGCCTTTTGTTTGTGCAGAAATGAAAAGTCAAAGAGAGGAGTATGTGTCGTGATACCTGGATCCTTCTTTCTATCTCTTGTACCATATCTATAGCCGTGTCTTTCTGCTTCTATGTTTGTACCTATTGCTTTAAGTCTACTTTCTTTTAAGGAATATACTCTCAGTGATCATCATAGTCTGAAAATGTTATGTGTCCAGTAGAGCTGACACGGCACTACTGAGGCAGCATCGATTATATATTGTAGCATAGATGTTTTTGTTTTTGCTCTTGGGACTTGACAGTTCCAAGACTAACAATTAAAGGGATATGTGTGTGTGTATATGTATGTAATTTTCATGTAATCATAGTTTTAAAATCTTCATCCTGAAGAGGTCTTAGATCATAGACTTAAATCTGGTAAGGATGTTGCAAAACCTTCTGTTAGTCTCTCATTTTATGGATGACAGAATAAGTGACTTGACTTTGATCATATTGGTAACATTGGATTAGTGGTGGGGTTTAGACTAAGAAATCAGAGTCTTAGGTCCTCTGACCCTAAATCTTAAATGCTTTAGGCATTAGGTCTGCTTGGCAATGTTACCTGTTCTAATCTACTTTTAGGCAGGTTGGCAATGTTACCTGTTCTAATCTCCTACTT